>BPLR01017374.1:0-212824 GCA_021605095.1 Caerostris extrusa
CAAATATCTTGGGGAAATGTATCCAATGATGCAGACAGATTATTAAAGAATGATATCTTTTCTTCTGTTTCTTTGATCTGAAAAGAAAGTCAGTAATTCTCAAACTTTTTATCTCTAAGCTTTCTTTATCAAGAAAAATTATTTCACATCTCCTTCAATCTCTTTCCTAATATCAAAATAAAAGATCTGTAAAGCATGATTTATCTAAATATATTTGATTTTTGACTTTTGATTTAATAATAATCAATTAAAAAACATTGCCCCATTAATACATTGCTGTGAAGGATTTATTTATTATTATTATTATTATTATTATTATATAAAAAGATTCTTGAAAAATTTACTTATACTGATAGATGAGAAAATTTTTTATAAAAAATAAAAATAGATTTCCATAATAACTTCATATTCACAAAGTAATCAAAATAACTTACATGGATTTCCCTAAGAAACAGCATACTATCTACAAATTTATTTTTAAAAAAGCCATTTCCTTTTGATGCTTTTTTCAAAAATGTGACAGAACTAGGTCGAGACTTAGGATTTGCACAAACAAGTTCACAGTAGAATGACGATAAATTTGATGGTATCTATTAAAAGAAAATATATACTTCAGAATTACATCATTTAAAATAAATATTAAGATTCCACAATTGAAGTATTTTTAATAAAGACTTAATTTCTAACTAAATTTATGTATTTACAAATCGATTCAATTTTTTAAAATAAGATATTCAATTCTATAATGCATTATAAGTATTTATTATTTAATCAATGTTCATTAAATAACAAATCAATAATTGAATGCCAAATTCCTGGAGAATTTAAATTTAGACATATATTATTTCAAATAAAACAGTTCAATGTCATTTTAAAAATTAACTAAGCCTTTCAATGACAAATTTTTACAAAAACAACACATTTTTTCTTAATGAGAATATAAACTGATTAAGCATCATGATAAAATTTGATGTTGTTTTCAATGAAAGCAACCACTTTTTGAGTATCATAACTATTTTAACCAATAAATAACAATTTCCTGACAAATATATATTTATGCCCAAAATATGAAAAAAAAAATATATACTTGTAAAGTAAATATATGATAAGCAAAGTAATCCCTAATTAAGTAATTTAAAGTTTGAAATCCACTTAAAAATATACTTTAGCTTTATTGAGTCTAAAAATTGCATGCATTAAACAATTAAAGATATAGAATGTATAATTGCATATATATGTTTTATAAAACAGCCTTCAGATAATATTTTCACTATTTAAATCAATTCTATTAAAAAATATATATATTATTTAAAAATTCGTGAGATGAAAATTTTACATAACAAACTAAATGATTTAAAAAATATATATAAAACTGAAAAATCTAAATGAAGCCTAAATAAAAAAATATCTTATAAGCAAAATATATTATTGTAGAATGCAATTACTTGTCCTGGATTTTTCAATGCTGAAACTTTAGTTAATTTAGAATTAAAAACCTCCCAAATCAGGCATCCAAGACCCCAACTATCATATGCCCTAAAACATTACAAATTTTAATTTTTTTAAATAAAATCAGTTGATTTACAATCTGAAAAGACATATGTAATAGCAAAAAACAATACAATATAATTTTCCAAATAAAATGAAGTAAGTAAAAATTATAAAAATTGCAAGAAAACTCTCCAAAATTCCAATGAAATATATATATGTTAAAAAATTATAATTACTAAAGGATTAATTATATTGGAATGAATTTAGTTTATAGTAATGTTTTCAGAATTAAAATGTAAGGCCATGAATTTTTATTTTTATATTATAATGCACATTAAATAATTATTATTTAAAACATTACATAAAAAAAAGAGTATTGATGAACAATTTATTTTTAAATTACTAAGTAGTGTTAGCAATTAGTGTCATAATTATCATTAAATACTTGAAATAATAAAAACCATCATTTTGCAAAATGCATTGTTGCATCCAAAAGAAATTTTTTAAAATTAAAAACTCAGTGAAAAAAAGAAATATGATAGAATATTTCACAACTAATATGGAAATGAAAGTAATATTTTTATTTCCTAGTAGTATTAAATTGCTATAAATAATCAAAGCACGATTATTACTTTAAAATTAAATGAAAATATCGTCACAATTTTTGAACACAATCATCATAAATTTTGTAACTATTTACTACATTTACCATAATTTCTTACCTATAATTTGCAGATTACAGGCTGCAGTATACAATATAAAGTCTTTTTTACATATAAATATATATAATATAAATATATATGGAAATATCAGTCAAAACTAATTTCTAAAAATGTATAACTGTATAAACACTTAAAATTCGTTTCTAAAGAAAATAAATGAAATTTACATTTATTAATTGACTAATATTAGCTTGGGATTTTCATCTCTAAACTAATATAAAAAATTACAAATTCTTCAGAATTTATAATCCTATAATTTAATATTTAAGTTTCTTAGTAATTTTTAATATTTTTATTCTTGCATTCTCAAATGAAGCCTCTTGTTGAATTTAATTATATATGGCTGCAGCTTATATCACATGACTTTATTTGCTGGGAAAACTTCTAGCTGCAAATTATAAGAAGAATTATAATAAATGGTATTTGGTTAAAACATTTTAAGCTAAAGCTAACATCCTTAAATATTTACATACATCTCTGATAAAAAACATTCTTAAATCTTTACTTACATATTACATTAAAGCTATTTTCAAAGCTGCAAATTAATTAATTATAATCACCATTAATTTTTAAATATATTTTTATTTGAGAAAAAAATTTTCATCACATTTTTTTTAAACTTTTTTTATCATCATCATCTTTGCAAGTTTTTTTTAATGAAAATTATGTACAAAGTACTTTGTTTTAAAGAATCATGAATTTTTCACAATATAAAGGACTTTAAATAATTTTAAAAATTAAATAATCTAAAATCCCCCAAAAATCCTAACACTTAAGTTTTACTCTTACCATGGTGGATGATCTTCACGCCTGGAATGTTCATGTTCTGGTGGATTGTATGTTCTTAAGGAAGGGAGAACTTTTACAGGAAATGGTTCTTTCACAGAAGCAACATATTCCAAACCAAAAAGTCGCCATTCTCCAGCACGATCAACAAAGATGGATGACAAACAAATATTGTTGTGAGAAAGTTGACAATCCTTATTAAGAAACCCTAGGCCAGACTGAAAAGATACATCATGCAAAAGACAAAGTATCAAAAAACAGTTTTTATATTTATTACATATATAATATAAAAAAGTACATTTAAAATTACTATAAAAAATTAAAAAACAATTTTTAAAATAAGACATTCTGTCTATGATAAAATATTTAATAACATATATGTAACTCTATTTTTACGAGTCCAATTATGCACATTTATAATATTTTATATTTATTTTTGATTTAAATAATACTTCAAATATAAGCCATTCAAATGAAGTAAAAATTTCTGATTTATTTATTTGACAAAATAGAAAACATCTCTATATTTAATTAAAATATTTATTAATCAAAAAATTTTAGCGAAAAAAGTGAATTAACTTTCTAAAACATTTTAAATGTCTCATAAATCATATTGAATTTATATAATTAATTTTACTATAAATTATTATCAATTGTTTAACGTTAATTTTTTTTTTTTTTTTTTTTTAAGTTAGTAGGTCATATTTAACCTTATCTTTTATGATTTCTCTCAACATTTATAAAGCAAACAAAGTTTCAAATACTGTTATGAAGCAACATGCTAATAGAAAATTATATGATTACTTACTGCTATTTGATGCAACCCCCATGACAATGCTAGCAGTTTTTGATTAGAATTATAAGACTTTTTAGACAAAAACAAGTCTAATGGTTCAACTGGCTCAACTACTAAATAAACAAGTTTATCTGTCTATAAAAAAAAAAATAATAAAACATTTTATTTACATGAATTGTTCATTCTTTTTGAATTTTAGAGAATTTTGTAATGAAGATACCAGTAATAAAGCACTATTAAGAGAAATGCAGAAATAATATTTAACATTAATAATCAATTTTACAGATTAATATTCTTAATAATTTTAATATAAAGATTAAGTAAGCACATAAATATTCTGATATGTATATAAAATTTAGAAAAAAATGTACTACTAAAATAACATTGAATAAATATAATCGATAAAATTAAATTAATAACAAATGAAAAGCCAAAATGAAAAATTAACTTAAAAAAATAAAAATTATAAAAGAAATTTATGTAAAAAAAAATAAAACAACTTTTTAAATATTTGTTAAAATTAAGATATTAGAAAAATTAGCACTTCTATAGTGACTTTGACATTCCTAGGTGCTTTTTAAAGTGGCATTGAAAAAAAGGTAAATCAGTCCATGACACTCTAACAAATAGAGTTCAATAGTTTGTATCTAGTATCTAGCACACCTTCTTATTCTCAGTCTGCTTTATAATACGTATAACTTATGTATATGTATCGTGCAGCTAAAATTATGTATACATGCAGCTAAATGATTATCTAGTATAAATACTAAATAAGTGCCATTAGATAGAAAATTAATATATAATCAATAAGTTAATTCTTTTAATTTGGGCAATCTTCTTCCTCACACAGTCAGCCTGGACGAATTCTCACTTCTTTTACTCAATCTCACCACTTTGTTTATCAAATAGCGATAGTCTCTGTGTTTTCTCTTGTACAACTCCCCTACTTACTGGCCCCTTCATTGTTTTTCTTTTTATTTTACTATCTCCAGGTTTTTACCAATTATTTTCTTCTTCTCCTCCCACTTAGGTAAATGTATCAAATCACTACATAATTTTCCACACACTATGCTAACTTAAAACTCCCAAACTGTTATACTCACTTCGTAATTGCTTTTCCTTTTTGGGTGGTTTTTATTTATTTTTTTTCTATTTATGGTTGCAATTTTAGTTTTCCTGTCATCTTTCACATTTTATAATTCAGTGATCTACTCAATCAACAATTTTATCTATTCCTTTCTTTTCACAATTATTCCTCTTAATTATTTTCTTTTGGTTGCTGGAAATAACATGCAACAATTCTTTTCTTTCAAAATTATGTTTATGGCCCAACATAGGGTGAGTCACATTTGATAAAACCATCATGGATTTATGAATTTCGGGTTTTATAGTAGTTTAATTTTAAATGTTAATTTTCCATCAAAGGGTCTTGGACCAGAATGAAATAACTATCCCCATCTGTCGGTGCCAATTTCATGCCAAAACAGGTAGTAATAGGTAGGAGGATCAGCTCTGGGAGAATCCCCTTTTCTTTTTGCTTTTGCATCACAGTTTCTTTCAGTTCACAGTTCTTCTTACTTTTGCATTACAATATTATACTGAACATTACAGTCCTTTCTGAATTTTAAAAATGAAATGCTAGTCAGCAGAGACAGTATATTATTTTAATGTCTGTTTATAATATTTGGGAACATATTGTACATCCAAATTACACAAACAGCATATTATATTGCCAAGGCCACTATAGAAGAAAAGAACTGAAATTTTAAAATTTACAAATTTAATACATAAAATGAAATTTTTAAAATTTAAGATGTTTCAAGCAAAACAGGAAAAATAAATTTACAACAGTAATAAAAAACTAAAACAGTATTAAAAAAATTAAAAACAGAATACATATATAAAACTATAATCTTCAATAAATGTGTTATTTACAATATAGAAATATGAATAGAATAGTTGATGAATGAAATAATACATAGTTAATTCATCTTTAAATTATTTCACAAGTATGTAGATAAAATTTTCCATAGATTACATATTTTCTCAAATATAAATTAGAAGATTCAATGGAGTTTTTACATTTTTATAATAAAATACAAATCATCTTGAAAACAAAAGAAAAATAATAAATTAACATACCTCTAAACTATCCAAGTAAGTTAATATGCTAGGATGCCTTAAAGTTTTAAGACGTTTAACAGAAGATTTTGCAATATCCAGCTAACAAATATAAATAAATCACTTTTAATATTGATTGATTTATTTTACTTATTAAGAAAAAAATGGAATTTCCATTCATTATTTAATAAAAATTAACATTTAATAAGAGAAACTATATAACATAAATAGTTCATAGAAAAATAGCATTTATATACATCACAAGAAATAATAAACTGAAATTTATTATTAAACATATTTTCCACAACTAGGAAGAATTTCCATAAAAATGTTAATATACTTAATTGCTTTGATACTATACATAAAATTATTTTGAGCTTATTTAAAAGTACTTCACAAAGTTTCAGCTTTGTTTAGAAAAGCATTTAGTTATTTTTAAATTATGGTTTTATACATCACATTTTTTTAAATAAAATATGTAGAAAAAGAATAGGGAAATTTTAATTTTAATTTAAAAATACTACTTATTTCAAAATAAATTCACACAAAACAAAAACTACTACTTATATAAATATAGTAAAAAAAAAAATTCTAAGGTAAATTTATAATAAAAAGAATATTCCTGTTTTCATATGAAAGTTAAAATATTAATATTTGATATTATAATTTCATGCATATTTTCTAATAAATAGATTCTCTGCTGTTATCACAAATTCTTTATTCTTTCCCTCAAAATATTTACAACATATATATTAGACAAACATTTACCAATTTTAAAAAGGAAAACTATTTTCAATCTTTCTCTTTCAACTAATATTGATTAGAATGGTTTTAAAATCATAACTATTCAAGCAATTTTTAAATACAAATAATATTTATATAAAGAACTATTTTTTTTCAACTTACTAAAGTTTGTGTTTCTGATGAGGCTTCAAACACAAAAATTGTAACAGGTTCTCCAGTTACCTAAAAATAAATACATTTATTAAATTTATTGAAATACCACAAAAAAATTAAATTTAGTTTATATAACAACATATGAAAAATATGATGGAATTTAAGAAATATTACTTTGATTTAAATAAAATTAAAGTTATTAAAAGAAAGAAAATAAGAACATTTATATTAATTTTCAGAGAATAAAACATAACTTTTTAAAATTTATTTAATTCTTAATATACATCTTTTATGAAAAATTAGAATACTTTTTCTTTCCAGTGTGAATTTTCCAAAAAGAAAATTCAGCAGAATTTTCTAATTCTGTTAATATCTCATAACCAAAATCTTTTGCAGCATCTCTGCTAAAAAATGACCACATTTTTAGCAATGGTAATTCTAATATTTGTTCATTAAAATATATAGAGAAGTTTTCAATAATTTATCCCCAAAAAAATTAAATAAATAGAATGAAACGATCAAAATTTATACGAAATGACAACACGTAAACATAATCATCATCACTCAACTCCTACAAAAAAAGTAAACATACTGACAGGATACCTGCAAGCAATTACAGTTAAAACTCGTCTCCATTACTGTTTTTCGTTATTATAATTATAATAGGCATAATTAAAATTTTTAAATTTTAATTATTAATTGTTTGTTCCCAACAATAGGTTTTGGCTTTGATTAAATAAGTCTTTGATTTTAGAGAAATTTGCATTTCATTACAGCAATTTCATATGCTTCTAATATTAGAATTAAACTTAAGTAATCAATATTAGATCAAATTACAAATTTACGCAAATGATATATAATTATTAATAAATCCTTTTTATGAATTTTAGTGAAACTGTTGATTAATTAAAAAAAAAATGTTTTTTAGTCACCGTTACTTGTGATATTGGGTAAAATCTGGCAATAATATAAAGGTAAATAAATAAAAGCGACTAGAGGGCACTGTTTCGGTCTTCTAGTTAACTTTTTGTTAATAAGCTTGTACGTTTTTATTATTTATTGATAATCATGAATCGAATATTAAGATTATCAAATTTTAAGTATCCAGTTAACCAGAGTTTCAATCGATTAGGTTAGTAATGCATTTAAGATAAATTATAGGTCAAACATACTTTTAGTTTTGTTATTATTAGACAATTTTTAAAATTTCCTATATTCTTAATACATATATATTTCGAATGCTATTCAATACCTATGAAAGATGAAAATTGTGCTTACAGCTTTTTAATTTTGTAATAAAGATTATTCTGTATTCTTTTATGTTTTTGTTACAGGCACTATAAAACTCTTAGAATCCTGTAATTTTTAAAAATTAGCTTTTTATTTTTTTCAATTAAATAAATATCCTTGAAATAACAATTTTTTTCTTATTCTAGTATGGAAAAATACAATTTTTTTCTTATTGTATTGTGAAAAAGTTTTAATAATTATCTAATTTTCTTTTTTTTTTTTGTGCCATATTATTTATTTATTTATTTTGCTAAATTTACGTGCTAGTAAAATGATAATGATAATTTAGCGTTTGAAAGGGTAGAAATAATTTTTAAATAATATAGATTTTTTTTTATTTTAATTGTACATTTAATTTTTTATATCAAAAGCGAATATTTATTGCTAGTATTTTTCAATAACTTTTTATTAATTACTTTTAGTTTCTTCAAAATCGGTTGATCAGTTTCATCATCCAGATGCAACACCGGAAGAAGTTCGTTTGGTGAATGAGAGGGTTAAATTAAGGAAAGCATTAAGGGCAGAATATTTGAGGAAAGCTACAGATCCACATTCTACTGAACCAGTAGTTGTAAGTTAAATGTGGGAAAAAAAATTAAATTTTTTTGAAAAAATATATAAATAATGCTATTTTTATTTTCAGGATTCCTTTGTGTTAAATTATATATTATATTATCTTTTGTTGTAGTAAAAGCAACATATGGAATGGCTAACATGTACTACAAATGACATTTTCAACTTTTAATCATCTAGCATTGTGTATATTACAAGTAAAAAACATAAAAAAAAAAAAAGAAAATATCCCACGGATTTAGCAATACAAAAAAAGTTTCATTTTCTTAAGTGCAGAAAGATGAGATGCAAATTTATTTTGGTATAAAACAACACTTTAGAATTCAGTTTATTATAGTGCTGTGTAGCTAAATTGAAAGACTCCATTACCTCTGCATGTGTAAAGAAAGCATTAGTTATGATTTGCTGTTGAATACACTATCCATTGACTTTAAATGCTATGTGTGAACTATGTCATAAAAAATTGAGCAATATCCATTACATTGTCTTGCATATGACTAAAAGTTGGTTGATTGTTATATATCTATACATGCTATTTTTGTGTGCAACAACCTTTTTCTCCTATGATTTATGCATGCTATCCCAGGCTACTTTTGTTACTCTGACAATGTTCATTTGAACTGCTCTGATTCAATTAATAAATGTTAAAAATGTTTCTTGTATAACATTTTGCTTATTTCACTGATTTTGTTTGCTGAAAAATGCTCCTTACAGGATTGATGTTATAATTTTTATGGGACCCTTTTATGTGTCCTTGGCACCCTGGCCATCAATTTTCATGTCAATCTCATGACAAGTTTTAGCAGCAAGGTCTTCTGAACATACCAAATTTAATTATAATCACTTTGTATTTTAGTCATTCAAAAGACTATACATAATATTTATCAATATAGTTGTTTAAATCAAGGCATATTTATTTTTTACACTTTAAAGGAATTAAAGAAATTTTCTAGAATGCAGCAAAAATGTCTTTAGGGAATCAAGTTAGTACTGCAGATTTAGGCATTTTAACAATTTTACTTGTGAACTTTATATATTAAATCTAAAATTATTTTTTTCCAGAAAGCTTATTAATATAATCTCCTTCTTATATTATATTTGCCAATTACTGCAATTATCATTTTATTTATAAGTAAAATGTTTCCTGATATAACACAGCTATTGTTGTGTGTCTTAATGGAATAAATTACTTCTATAAAACATTTTTTTAAATTAAATATGACATTATTGAAAAACAGGATAAATGGAATAATGCAATGATAACATGTTTAATAAAAATTTATAGTGTTATTCAATGATATAGTGATATACAATTAAAATGTATACATATGTAATAAATTTAAAATACTGCTGATTTTTTTCCCAACAAGAATTAAGATTCATCAAATTTTACATAAATAATTTTTAATTTAAAAAATGAATTTTTAATGTTATTTTTTATATGCTTAATATATTTTTTTAAAAACTTATACCAAAACATTAATTTTTTTTTTTTTTTTTCTTATTAGTTTGATCCTGTTATGCAGAGATACTATGCTATGCATATGACTCTAACTGAAAGATTTATACCAACTTTCAAAAATTGGTGTGAATACATGATTACCTGTATAATTCCCATTGTAGGTTTTGCACTTCTTTTAAAATGGTCTGGGGTAAGTAAATGTTTTAATCATTTTTATTTTTAAATCTATTTAGTTGATGATAATTTAAAAAAAAAAACAATTTAAAAATAGCAGGTTTTCCATATACAGTGGATAAAAAAAGTATTGGCAATTGCCTATAAATGATCATATTTGCTAACAAAGTATGTTTACAAATTTTATTTTAACATAGTGATTACAGAAGGAGAAAAGACAAACAAATATAACGAAATTTTCATTTAAATATTTTTTTAGTCAAAATCTACGAGAAAATCCAAAATTTACATGATAAAAAAGTATTGGCAAAATTATGAAATTGACAAAATTATGAGCGAAAACAAAATCAGTATATGTTTAGTACTTTGTATGCATACCTTTTGCATCTATAATAGCTTGTAATCTATTTCTCATAGAGGAAACTAAGGTCTTTGTTGTACTGTTGGGAATTTTGTGCCACTCTTGCAAGAGTAAACGTTTGAGGTCGTCTTTACTTGAAATTTTATGTTTCTTGATTTCTAGATCCAGCAGGTGCCATTAATTTTCAATTGGATTGATGTCAGGGTGAGGTTTTTAATTGGCGAGGAGCATTGTAGAGTAGCCATTCACGGGTGAGATTCGCTGTATGCTTGGGGTCATTGTCTTGTTGAACAATGAATGATGTTCCCAAGCCAAGATTTAGGGCACTGATTTTTAAGTTATGGTGCAAAATGTCAATGTATGTACATGCTGCCATAATACCATCAATAAAATGCAGGTTGCCAATTCCATTAGCTGCCATACAGCCCCAAACTAAGACGCTGCCTCCACCATGTTTTACAGTAGCAGTTAAATGTTGCTTTTCCAATTCAGTATTTAGCCTCCTCCACACATATCGTCGTCCATCACTGCAGAAAATGTTAAACTCTGATTCGTCAGAAAAATAATTGTGTTCCAAAACTCTTCAGATAAATCAATGTGGGATTTTGTGAAATCTAACCTCTTTCTCCTATTTATTTCCGATATGAATGGTTTCTTTCTAGCTGCCCTTCCATAATAACTTCTCTCGTGTAAAACATTCCGTACAGTCTGTACGCTGAAAGTCTTTTGAGAAGTGAAGCTATCTCTCGCTAGATAGTCTCTAGCTATCTGGGGCGCACTTATTTTAGGGTTTTTCCTAACCTTGTTAATAATGACACGTTCTTCTCTTGTAGAAAATATTCGAGGTCGTCCACTTCTAGTCTTATTTTCCGCTGATCCTGTTTCCTTGAACTTTTTACAACACTTCTGACAGTAAATAAACTTATATTGATCTGCACTCCTATAGCACGATGAGTTAAACCTTCATTTCTGAGCTTAATAATTGTGTTTTTAACACTAACGTCCAACTCCTTCGATTTCGAAGTCATTTTACTGCAGTAATCGCAAAATAATGCATAGACACTTTTGGAGTAGTTTTGCAGACTTTATACCGGTAGAGTTTCTTATCATTCAAAACACGTGACTCCAATGTAGCAAAATTTGCATAGCAGTTAAAACTTTGCCAATACTTTTTTTTTGACATGCAAATTTTTGTTTTTGAAAGAAAAATCGTAGAAAATGCAAATTAAAATAAAATTTTTACTATTTTTATATATCTAAGATGTCTTGTATTTAATTACGACAGCTAAAATTGCATAACATTTTATTTATTTGTCAATATGAATAAATTAAGGCATTGCCAATACTTTTACCCACTGTATATACGCTACGTAAAAAGTAGAAGGACACTTGATTTTGTAACAATAACCAAAAAAAAAATGTATTTTACTAAAAATTTTTATTAGAAACATTTTACAAATATTTTAAAAATACAATTTTAACATCAGAATTATGATATTCAAACATAAAATATTAATGGCAACAAAAATAGTTTCTTTTTTTTAAACTTTGTAAAAAAAAAAGTAGAAGGACAGCATTGTAATGAATGAAAAAATAGTGATTTTAATAAGGAATGTTCTTCCCATTAGCCTTTATAACTTTAAATATTCTGTTTGGAAGTGAATTGTATAGAGATTGAACTTCTGTTTGACAAAAATTGTCCCACGAGTCATTCAATGCTTCTCTAAGCTGAGTTAGCAAATTGAATTGCCTTCCATCAGCATAAACTCAACGAACTAGCATTGCCCAGATGTTTTCCACTATATTAAGGTCAGGACTTTTGGCTGGCCATAGTAAAACATCCACATTATTTGTTAGGAACCAATTTTTGACTCCAGTCGCAGTGTGAATGGAAGCTCCGTCTTGCTGAAACTTCCACTCTTCACACCCCAAGTCAGAGCCATAAGGAAGAAGCTCGGAATTCAGCACTTGAATGTAGTCTATATGTTTTTGCCTACCATTTAAGAAAACCAGATTTGTCCTACCTCCGTATCCAACAGCCAACCAAACCATTAAACTCCCTCCTCCCATTTGTCGTGTTGAATAGTATTCGTCTTCATTCCCCAGACAATGCCAGTAGTGCTGATATCCGTCTGGACCATCTAAGTTAAATTTCTTTTCATCGGAAAATATCACAGAAGTCCATTCTGTAGTCCAGGACATGTGCTCCTTAGCCACGCTAAACGGTTATCAATGTGAGCTTGTGTCCACTTAGGATGATGTTTCCGTTTTTGAAAATGAATTTTTAGATCTTTTAATATAGTCGTAAACTGTTTGTTTCATCACATGATTAAGTCCTGCTTGATTTCTTGCCTTTGAAACACTTCCTTTGTTCTTCTTAAGCACACGAACAAGTTTTCTTTCATCACGTGGGGTTAAATTTTTTTGGTCTGTCGGTCTTCTTTTTCTTTCCATTTTTATAAGGATTTCTGATAAAGTTGGAAACTCTATTGGGGCTCACCTGCAACAATCAAGCAATCTCTCTGACATCTTTACCATCATTTTGATATGCGGAAATTTAGCCTTTTGAAAATCGTTCAAAGGTATTCCTTTAGGCATTTCTGAGAACGGAGCGTAACAGTGTAAATTTTAAACAAATTAGATTTTTTTGACAGAAAAGGATAAAACAAAGTACAAAATCACTATTTAACTATAGAACAACTCACTAAATTAAATATATTAGCAAGTGTCACGCATCAGAAATTATATATACTAATTTTATTATTAATAATAGTGGTAGATATTTAATTTTTGCCTAAAATGAAAAAAAGTTCATTAAACTAAATCTGCATAAATATCTGGTAGGAGAAAATAAGAGATATTAATTCGCATAAAAACACTGTCCTTCTATTTTTTTACGCAGTGTATATATAATAAATCAAGTCATTACAATCTAACATGTTTATTACATGAAAAATTTTATATCATCATATATATTTTGAAGCAACATTGTGTTTAAATTGTTTTCATAAAACAAGTTTTTTATTAATGTGAACTATTATTAAAATTTATTTATATTTTTTTCTTGTTGTTCAAAATCATGTATTTTATAATTATTATTTATTGTGCTCATATCAGTTGTTTCTTTATAATTTAATTACTGTAATCCTTATTATTATTTTTCTGTTTTTTTAAGATATGTTGGTAAAGTATAAATGCAGACGAGAATCTATTTGAAACTTTTTTTTTTTTTGTCGTATAATAAATTGAATTAGGTTTAAAATTATCCGTAAAAGTTGAACTAATAATTGAAAGTTCTATAAAAAATTCTTTGCTGGAGTCATTTAATACATTTTAATAAAATATTAAAATAAAAATGAAAAATAAATGTACACATTTTGAATCCTATATTTTAAAAATTTGTTGCTTAATAATATATATATATATATTTTTAATTTTATGCATCATTTATCTTCATGCAAAAATTGTATGGAAAGTGAATAACATCTTAACTAACTGTCAATAATATATTTAAAACATTTCTTTTTTGTTTTCCCGCATCAAAAATTTAAATTACTCTTCATATTATATTCATTTATTTGAA
Source organism: Caerostris extrusa (assembly GCA_021605095.1). Classification (NCBI taxonomy): domain Eukaryota; kingdom Metazoa; phylum Arthropoda; class Arachnida; order Araneae; family Araneidae; genus Caerostris; species Caerostris extrusa. Next base: position 14,257 of record BPLR01017374.1, read on the forward strand.
GAAAAGATTAAATACATTAAACATAAATTTTTAAAATAATCATGACACTTATTCAAACAATGAAAATTAAATAGTTTAATATTTTATTTTCAAAAATACAAGCATTTTTGAAAGAAAAAGGTATTTATTATAATTTTTAATGTAAAGTATATATTATGATTTTATTAATTTTTTTTATTTGTATAATATATATTATATTTTCTATACAAATAAATTAAACCATAAAAATTTATTATTTTTTATTGATATTTTTTTTATGTTTTATTCATTTGCTTCCAATATTTTTATTATTTTTCAAAAAAAAATGTTTATATTTTTCTAATTTATGAAAATTATTTTCTTTTTATCTAATTAATTTCTAGTTGAATTTATCTGCATAGATGTAAATTAAAACTCACAAAAAATATTTTTAAATTAAATAATTTCTTTAAATTGATAAATTTCTCATCATTAGCTCTCAGTTAATTTTATTTTTTTTTTTAGGACAAGCATGAGAAGAAATGTCGTACTGGAGAAATTGAATATAAAGATCGCTTATTTAAATATCAATAAATGTTTGAAATTTATAAATTTGGTAATCAAACAAGTAGAAACTCATTTTATTTCCCATCTGCAAAACAATTGCTATGGCTGATAATTTCAAAATTTATAGAAAAATTCTTTTCTCATTATTGTTTCCAAATAAAAATAGGAAATATGAAAACTGTTTGCAGTTATTTTCTTTTACTGATATTATTACTTGTACACTTATCTCTCTTTTTTAATCTAAATTGCGGTTAAATTTGCAATCGTTTTTTTTTTTTTTTTTTTTTTTTTAATTAATATTATTGGTTTTAATTTTCTTATTGATATTGATATTTTATAGGATTGTGAATTTTTTTGCCAAAATACCTCAGTATTTTTAAAAATGTTCTATTTATTTACAAAATTGGTTGTTCTCTTTATATTATGACTGAAATCATATTAAATTTGGTCTGATTTATAAGAATTGTTTCGATTTTGCATCATTATACCCATCTCAAAATATTTACATATTAACAAATTTCTATAGTGAACTTCCAGTTTATGATATTTATAAAAATGTAAAAAATACAATATGAAACTTTTTCTTTTTTAATTTTCTGCACTTATACTACTATTATTTTATCTCTATTATTGTTTTTTTTCTTGAGATTATTCAGATTAGTTTATTTTTTTTTTACTATTTAAAGCTTCATGCAAAAATTAAAAGCATATTAATATACTTATAAACACCCTGGAATAGCCTTACTAGACATCAATCATATCGTGCAATTATGCATGTACCTTAAACTATCTCTTTCTATTGTTGTTGTTTTGTTTTATTAATTTTTCTACAAATATCGAGAATCATCTCAGGGTATTTTTTATATTATGTGTATTTCATTACTTGCATGTTCATGTAGGATTTGTTTGTCTGCTAATGCAATTAACGGATGGTGTTTCAGAATGGTATGGGTTGATGATGAGTTTCCACAATCTTGCTCTCAGGATCCCTGAGAGCAAGGTTGATAGTTGACAAGAGTGGATAGTTACATGGCACAGTGAGTCAATGGATCTATCTAAATTATTGTAAATAACAGTGTTAGATTAAAAATAACTGGAAAAGGAACATTCTGTTTCTTTTGTTTGTTTTCAAATTACCCCCTATACACCACATGCTCTTATATATATAATTTCCAGGTCTACCATTTGGAGAGAATTGCAACTTTTTATCTGAAACTTAAGTTCATTTTTAATTTGTTCTTTACAATATAAGTTAAAAACATTAGTTCCAATCCACGACTGTCTAATAAACAATAACACACATTTGATGCCATAATATGAAAAATTAATATACTATACTTGTAAGAATCGGAAAGAAGATTAAAAAAAAAAAAAAAGATTTAGTGGTAAGTAAAAGCATTTCTCAGAATGGAAGAAACATTTTATGCCAAATTAAGGTAAATAAAGAGTTTAATAAACAAATTTTTAATATCAATTTCAAAATGGAACAAATTAAAATTTTTTTTTCTGGCTGGCTTACTGTACCTTTTCATATATGCTAGAAACTTGTAAATTTGAATCTGTGTCAAAATTAATTATTAGTTTTGCCATCAAAAAGCAGTTTAGTTATTTATTATCTCTTCTGTGTTTTTTTTTATCCACTTGGTAAAGTGTTGGCCAAAAAAAATTCTTGATTCATTTTCTATAATAACTTAATAATGAACTAAGAAGAATCTGTGAAATAAATAAAATTATTTTATTGAATTCATGTATAATAACAGTTTTTTTTTTTTTTTTTTTTTTTTTTTCATAAAAAATATTTTTCATGAGTTTAAAAGTGTAGTATTTACACTAAAGTAACAGATATTATTATACTTGCTTAAATTTGCTTTTAAAGCACATGTTCTATAAAAATAACAGTACGAACAATAACAGGTACCAAAGTATTATTGAATAGCTTAAAGACGAGCAAAAGAAAATTGTACATTTTAAAGCCCGGGTCCAGACGAGAGTGAACGACCTTCTGAAAAACAACACAGGTTATCTCTGGATGTGAGTAACAGCTGGGCGTAAATGCGGTCTCTTTGATGTACTGAAAAATTGACTCCTTGCCGGAGGTCGAGACGCATAAGTTTCTGGATAGTTCTGTGAAACTGGTTTTTTAATGGGATTCTTTCTCGTCTGACGGAAATCGGAACGTAAACAATGGCATTCTTAACGCTTCTCTGTCGCTTACGATTTTGAGTGCCATACTGCAATTATTTTGCTTTATTCATTTTCAAAGTTTATTTTCTTGCCTTGCCTTATTCATCATGTGTAGATCGCAAAAGAATCCGTTTCAAGTTGTTTATCCGTGGAGCCACATAGTAAATTCTTTTTTACCGGACAAAAAGGGTTCAACAAACGAAATGGCTGGGTCATCTACGAGCCGAGCAAGAAAAGTATTTGTATTAACTATCTACTTGAAAATTACGATCTTGCAGATCCGATCTAAATATTTTGAATTTAAGCAAACAAAGATAAACGAACTCATTGAAGAGTCGAGAATCGATTAATTAGAGTTAAATTCAAGATTAAATACATTAAAAAAAAAAATGAGCTTTCATGAAGAAATAGGGACTCTTCTTTCCTAGGTTTCTCTTTTCGATTGATCAGCATCGTGCAAAGATAGATACTTAAATTTTATTATTTTTTACCTCCATTTGTTTATTTACTTACAGAGCATTGCACTCTTCATATTTATTTCTTTAAAACTCAATGCTCCATTAATTTTAAAAATAATATTTAACATTAATTTTATTACTGGGGGCAGGGAAAATTTCGTAATGCAACAACCTTTACCTTAGATGGGGTTTTAAACACAAAAAATAGCTACATTAAATCTTATTTATTCTTATAGAATAGCTTCTGTAAAATCTGTCACTGTGGATCCAAGATAGTTTTCATAAGTCTCAGAGCTGAGAAGAGTCTCTCAACACTTATTTAGGTTACTGGTAAAAATGATCATTGTCTTTGGTACTGATGTATTATTGAAGATGTAAGGTGATGCACCATTGAATTGGCTCCTTAACATTTAAGTTGAACATTAATTTTTAGAATTTTGGAAATATAAAAAATTAATTTTATGGGAAAATCGGGAGTCGGATTTTTAAACCGACTCCCCGCCTCTGCCACTCAAATCGTTTTATAACACTCTAATCACCTTTTTCTCTTTTTGTGAAAATATGCCAATCTCCATCATCAGCTCTCATCAGTTAATTATTAAAACTTCTGCTTATTTCTTTTTTTGATATCGAAATTCCATCTATTATATTCAGAAAAGAAACATTTTTAGGCAGTAATTTTTTTTTTTTTTTTTTTTTATTGAAATGTCCTACTTAATTTTTTTTTTTTTATATGAATTATAAGATGGGTCTTATAATTCACAGCGAAAAAAAAAAAAAAAGAATAAGGCCTTTTTTAACTTATAATTTGGGGATATAAAATTATTATACTTATAGTTGCTGTAGGAACAGTTATTGATTCGACAATCAATATTATTCCTAGAAAACCTGTTTTATAGTCACGAAGAGAATAATTTTTAAAGTTGAAATACGTATGCAGTAAAATATTGTTTGTTTTTTTAATTTTCTTATAATTTAATATTGTTAATTTCTTACCTTCTGAGAATATATTTTGCCAAATGGTCGATGGTAAAATATATGACATATTTGTAACGTAATTCTCAATTCGATTAACATGGATTATCTCCGTTTTGAATGGTAACGAAATTAAGAGAGATCTGTAGAAGGAGTGATATGAATGGTTTATGTGATACGGAACAAGGTCATAAAAACAGTTATGGAAACCTATCAAGCATGCTAAAATCAAATAGACTATATCCATTTGAATTCGAATAGGGTCACCAATGATGAAATAGAGCGTGCTGTTATTACTAAAACTATCTAAACAAGAATTCATGCAATTGTTGATACAATCAAAGGTCATTTTGGATTTTTATCTTATGAAGTAAAAGGATGAAAAAAAAACTGTTCTTTCACGTGTCTGAAGTTAAAAGTGATGGAAAATACAATCTGGAGATAAAGTGGAATTTAGTGTTGTTCTTCATCAACGTATTGAACAACACTTTGCTCGTTTTGTTGTGAATATTAGTGATAGTCGACCAATGCAACGGTATGAGCAATTGAATCATTTGCATGCCATATCATCAGATGGCGGTTGATGTAGTCTTACTCTTTTCGACAACTTAAAGAACCATATAGATCAACTGGTTCAAATTGTTCAGATAGCGATAGTATTCAGGTGAAAGATCTAGGAGTCGTAAGGGAAATTCAAACCTTAGACGCATTCGAAGACTTACTAGGGAACAAAAGGTTCCTAGTGAAATTACAAACGCTGATGATATGATTTTTTTTTTCACAATGTGGTTTATTATTTTTTATTACTATTATTATATGTGTTATAAACCCTATAGAATATAGATTTAGTATATTATTTTTTAAATAATGTGATTAAAAGTCACTGAGGTCAGCGATATTTCAGGATAATCGAATCTGTAGGATTTCATCACAGTGGATAATTAGGTGCAGAGAAATGGCGCCACAATGTTCGCTAGACATACTCGTTTTACAACCCCAATTAGATTTAATTACTCTGAGAAATGTACTTTCGGAGTCAATCTGGTGCCAGATGTTCGACATGGTCGGTAGTCTAAAACCACCGAAGCAGGTCTATTGAATCTGATTTCCGGCAACAACTGGTATTTATAAACTCTTAGAAAAGAAGGAGAAGAACTTGGATAGAACTTCGAGTGAATTGTGATAGAAACTGTACAGATAGAAAGCAGATCTGTGATAGAACTGTCAGGTACACAACTCTGTGGATAATGTTAATTGTCATGATTTTTTTAAATGTGAATTCTGCACATAGTATGAATTAAAGGTGGTGAGAAAAGACCAGCCTGTTCTTCCTTTTAGATTTTCCTAGACACCACACATATGTATGTATGTATGTATGTATAAAATTACTATAATGAAAGGATTATAAGATCTATTGTTATTTTTTTTTAGATAGAATTTTTTTTTTTTTTTTTTTTTTTTTTTTTTTTATCTTGTCGAAAAGAAATCGAAATATCTTGTACAATTATAGATTAAATATTTTGCACTAATAAGTTCCACAATTTTTTTTATCATTTAAAATTTTTTACCATATGTTGTTCTGAATAACTTTAATAAAATTAAAAGTCTTTATGCTTATTTTTAATTTATTTAATGGAATACAAAACATGAAATTTATAGTTAAAACTTTTAGTTTTTTTTTCTTTTTTTACAAAATATAAAGTCATAAGAGGGAAAAGACATACTATATATGGAACAAAAAGTCACAAGATTTATTTCAACAGTTACAATCATATATTTTTCCAGATTCACATACATGTAACTCTAATAATAGTGTTCAGAAGAAAAAAAAAACAACAATTTATGTTTCAATAATATTAATTAGTTTGTCGATAGATGGCGCCATAAATCATAATATGATTATAACACAAAAATCTGCCCAAACAAAAAATAAATATATATATAACAATAACATAAGAAAACAAATTTTTTTTTTTTTTTTTTTTTAGTTACTCTCGATAATTAAATTTTTATTGGCATCAAAATTTCAATTTTTAAAATAAAATTTACTTAGTCAAGAAAGTGGAATTATAGTATACTAGCAGACCTCTGGCCACGCGTTGCTGTGGCTTTCTTGTAATTCGTTCAATTATTAGATACTAAAATTGGTATTGTTAAGGAAGTGATTGGTAAAGAATGATGAAAAGTTCAAATTAAGCTTCAGCGAATAGAAAATGTTGAATTTTTATTAATTTAATGAATGAGGTAGATAATGGTGATTTTTAATACTGTTTAATAATTATTTTACCTAATTTAATTTTTAATAACCATTACTTTCATTTAACTAGAACTAAGCGATGAACAATATTTCTTGTTAATCTGTCTTTCGTCAAAATAAATAAATTCGATGGTTTTCCAACACGTGAGCATGCAACATACAGCTGCCCATGGGAGAAACACTGATTCTCCAAATCCAGGCCACAAATAGCCATTGTCTGCCCTTGCGACTTATTTATTGCCAGCCAAAAAAGCAGCTCAAAAAGCCAAACGTATCGGAAATTGTAGCCTTTTGAAAGGTATTGTAGATTCTGATGGTATCATAGGTATTCGAGGTAACAGGACGACTTTGCCTTTAAACTTTCCAGTCAATATCGTTGCTTCAAGCACATTTCCGCTAATTCTTCTGATGACTAATCGTGTACCGTTGCATAATTTTTGGTGGATTTAAGTTACGCAATAGAATGACCGGTGAACCAATTTTCAAACAAAGATTGTGTGGCGGTATTCTGGCATATTTAGAGAATTTAAAAAATTCAATCGGAAAATTGACGATCTGGTTTTCATCAGAAATGGTGTCGATTGACTTAAAAGTCATCAGAATGCCTGGCAATAAATTTTGTATTTGATAGTTAATTTCATCAACAACAACATTTTTTGCTGCCAAAATTACACGATTACTGAGCCAATAATGGTCTAAATTGATTATTAAGAATATCCGGAAATGCACTCTCAATTAGTTCATTTTTTGAATGAACAACAGAGCAGAAATTGTCTGGCATCGTCGATTTTGCATTTAAATAAAAAAAAAAAAAATCTAAATAAACACTATCCTATCTCTCAAGTTGGAACAAAAAACACACATTTAAAAAAGAAAAAAAGTTAAAATCGGATTGTTAGTTTCGGAGTTCATCCCGGACAAACATCGTGACACGGGAATTATATATAATAGATGACGAAATATCAAAACCGTCGATTTTGCATTTAAAAAAAAAAAAATCTGAATAAACACTATCCTATCTCTCAAGTTGGAACAAAACACACATTTAAAAGAAAAAAAGGTTAAAATCGGATTGTTAGTTTCGGAGTTCATCCCGGACACAAACATCGTGACACGGGAATCATATATAATAGATGAGCAATTCAAATTTATCCAGCTTTCTACCATTTTCAGTAATTTCAACCTATTTAAGGCCAGAGTGCTCCAATAATAAGACTACATAATGGTAAGATATGGAGGTAGCATGCAGAAAGACTAGGTTTGAATCCGCTTGTGACATGTGTTACGTCACTTATTTAAGAAACAAGAACATCCAATGGTGTTCAACATATAAAAATAACACTCCTCGACCGTTAAACTACTTTGTGATAGTTTAGCCCAAAGTGTGCACAAAATGATCGTAGAGCGACAAATCAAACCAAACCTACGCATTGACGAGAGTGCCCCCTGTGGAGTCCAGGAGAAATGGTCAGTTGGTCTACAGACTCTCATCCAGAGAGAAGTATCTTTTTGAAGTTCCCTGCGCATAGCCAAGTGTCAGGTTTTTTGGCTTAGAAGTGGAATCCTTCCACGAATCTATAATTATCGGTATTTAAATACGTTAAATATTTTATGTTGTTAATTCTATGTGTGTGGTGTTTGTGCCTCTGTCAATAAAGTTGTGAGTTCTCCAACCTGGACCTCCATTATCTCAACCCAACCACACCCAGTTACAATCCAGCTGCACAACTTGTACACACTACACGAGGAAAATGTTTAAATGTTTTTGACTTCAGATAAATTTTATGGCAAATTTTTATATAAAAATACACTGCTTCACATGTGGCTCTATGATTCTCCTTTTTCTACGTTGTCATGGTATATTTGGTACAAAATGTGGAAAAAGGTGCGTATTGCTTATCTTTTGCATGACAGAGAATTTTTTTTTTTTAAAATGTAGGGGGAAAATTAATAATTTTACAAAGAGAACTTTGAATGACGATAATCTGAAATAAAATAAAATGATTTGGTTAAAAAACAAATTTAGTATATTAAAGTTTTTGAATTTAAATCATTGTGTGAAGAATTGCGATAATACCATAGCATGTTTAAGATAAAATCGTTATTTTACCAACTCAATCAGCTTGCAAACAAGTTAAACAGTAATTTTATATTCTATATGACTTGAGAAAAAGAAATGTTTAACATTTTTTACGACTCGAAGATATTTGAACCATTTTCTTAATTCAAAAGCCTTCTTCTCCTTTATTGGATAGGCTTCAGGTTCGAATCCTGGCAGTGGCATGGATGTTTGTTAGTGGTTCGGAATCCACATTAAAATGTAAGTCCTGGACTAATTAACATAAAATACGTAAAAAATAACCGTAGAGTGACAAACCAAACCAATGCTCTTCATTGGATCAACAGCCTCATGGGCGTCTGCCTTCTGGCAGATTTAGAGATTGGTATTCTTTTGGGTTTATTTTTACGGTGTAGAGTTGTCAGCCCTACGCCCAACATTGATATCAGACCGAGACCTATGGCTTAAGGTGGATTCCAAACCACTACAAACATCCAGGGCACCGGCGGGACTCTAACCTGAAACCTGTGAGACCGAGCGCCAGAACGTTGGTCACTCGGACATCAGGTCCCCAATTCAAAACCCAGTAAAAAGTTATTTTAAGAGAAAAAAAAAAAAAAACAATACTCCCTTATTAAAAAGGACGTAACAAAATGGCATTAGTCATATTGTTGCAACATTGCACAGTAACGTTGCGTTGCGTACCCGTTTTCCTTTGCATGAAATTAAGGGGGAAAACTAACTAAGAAAAGAGCACATTCATTCGTTTCGCTTGCATGCAATACAATTTCGTGGCTCAGTGGCAATGCACGGCGTGAACGTTAAGGCGGAGGTTCAATCGGCTAGAAGTACTGCTATAGACACTTTTTCAAAACACAAGAAGATTCGATGGCGTTGATGGTGTTCCCCATTTGCCCTGTTAGTCGGACTACCTGGTGGGAGTTTTCCGGGTTTCTTCCATACGATATTGGTAGTTCCCCCTAAAAGTCCTCCAGGAGAGTCATTTCCCTCCTGCTTCAGCATCTACCTACGGTGCTCCATCCCAACAGAAGCTTCCCCCCACCATTTTCCTCCTTCCATGAGACCACATGGATTCTTGGACTTGTTCTAGATGTTGCTGTCTAACATGTGAAATAAAAAAAAAAAAATTCCCAAATGAAAAACAATTAAATATAAATTCTAGCACCTAAAGTCAATGAAAGTTGGTTTGGCGACAAACGGGACGAATGAAACCGAAAAAATCATTATAATAAGAATATTCTAACTCTTTACTATAATTCTTTAAATCAAACGGAAATGCTTTTGTACTTTTTTCCCCTCTATTGATATTTATATCTGAAAAGCCACATTCCTTTTTTAAAATTTTTATACGTACTGAATAATAAAACAAACAAAAAAAAAAAAAAAAAATTTCTTTGGTCATGATGTCTTTTTTTAATTTTTTCAATAATGTACAAAAATAGTTTAAATAGTTTATTTTTCAATAAAAATAAAAAAAGAGAAGAAAAACTCCGTGAAAATTTTAAATTAAGGAAATAAATTGGTCAGACATTCCAAAATAAAATATTCTGTGAATAATGTTTCTCTAAAAAGTATTGCTAAACTATATATTAAAGGATTGATAAGGTTCAGTTTTAAAAATGCTTTAAAGATAAAGAATAAAACTTTTCCCTTTTTTTTTTTTATTGCATCAGCCCAATTTAATTCTATATATATATTGAATTAAATAAGAATACCTAAAATAATTTATTATTTAGATCGTTATAAAAAATTATAAGCTTCTAATCAATCTTTATTTAAAATATCACGAATATTCACATATTTGCTTGAATAAAAATTTTATTTATTATTAATAGGTTTTTATGGAATTATTAAAATGCAATTACTTAAACTCTTTAAATAATTTGAAGCTATCATTTTTTCCCCTTCCCCTGTAAAATTTTGACGTACTCTGTGATTTTTAAAAATCTAAATCTCTTATCCTCTCTCAGTCATTTTTTTTTTTTTTTTTTGTTAGAGAGTTATTAGAGTATATTTCAAATGATAACAAGCAAGTGATTACTTAAAAATTGAAAACTATCTTCATTTTAGAAGTATTTAATAATAGATAAGACTACGAAAGGCAGAAATTCCAAGAATATTTCACTATAAATAACATAAGAAAGTAATTTCTTTATATCATTCACCAGAGATAAATAAATTAGATAGTTTTTTTAAAACTGTCATAAAATGTGACGAAAGGAAATAAATTAAAAATATTCTTAAAAAAAGCTATTTCTATAACTTTTCACAACCACAAAAAAAAAAAAAAAAAAATTATATTTTTAAGAAACAGGTTTGTTTCCAGGAAGTGTTTTTTTTTTTTTTTTTTTTTTTTTTTTGCAAAAATGCAAATATTATACGCGGCATATTTAGTGTTATTTAAACATGTTGATTTTTAATTGGATTTTTTTAATTTTTAAATATTTTTTTATTAAACTCTGTTATTAACAATAGCAGTATATATCAAATTAAAATAAACAAATAAATATCTCCAGTTTTTATCTTTTATTAAACAAAATTTATATCAATTTATTAACAAATGATGTATTGGTAATCAATAAATTTTACTTTTCTATTTAATAATAATAGCAATAATGTAATATTCTATGAAATTTATTTTAAAAATAAAAACGTATTTTATTTTTAATTAATGATATACTTTTGATTAAGGAAAAATGTAAGAAAGAATTAATGTTTTTTAATTATTATATTTTTATTTTAAATCTTAATAATATAATATTTTAATAAAAATATTTGAAAGAGTATAACAGTTATCAATTTTTTTAAAAGTACTTATTCCAGATAAAACCTACTGGAGATGAAATAGAAAATTTTGAAGGCTATCTATTTCTAAAGATAAGAAAAATAAACACACTTCAGCAAAAACGAAACTAATTTAATCCCTTCTATCAAAAAATCGAAACATGTGTATCAAATTTCTAACTGTAACCAAATTAAATGATCATATGGCATAGTAATTTTTTTTTTTTTATCAAAATAAAAATTTTAATTATTGAAGGCTTTAAAAAATGTGCCGATTTTTAGTAATTTTTTGTTGCCAAGTAATTAATTTTATCTAATGTATAAATTTTGAGTGATGATGGCTGAAACTAGTTCATCTCAGCTATCAGGGGCGTCTCGAAGTATTTATTATTCGTTAACTGAAGAAGTGCCTGGCCTGTCAGACGAGGAACGAAACAAACTTGAAATCGTTATGAAAAAGCTTTGCAAAAACAAAAATCCTTAAAATTTATAGAGTTATGGGAACAAATAAAATAATTTTAATTTTAAACATTGTTTTTATTTTTTTTCATTAAATTAAGTTTAATAAGATCACATGTTCCACTGTTTATAATTCTTAATCTTTTTTTATCTATAATTGCTTCTTTTCTTAAAGCTAATATTTTATATTATAGTGTTATCACTCTTTCAGGAATTTGAAGCAGAGGAAACTAATAAAAATGAGGTTAGGATATTTTTGACTTTGAAGATGTTTCTTCATAATTTGATAAATTGGTTTTTAATATTGTATGTTATGTTTATTTCATTCGAAAATATGTTTATAGATCACCCTTAGAAGGCCAATTATGTAAATATACAAATGTTATGAAAGGTTGGCAGTACCGCTGGTTTATAATTACTCCTGATACTGGAATGCTAGAATATTACATGGTAAGTTTATTTCTAATTCTTTAATAACTGATTATTTTTAAGTTTGTGTATCAAAGAGATTATTAGAATTTAAATGTTCAATAATTATCAGGTTTCAAATGTTCTTTTCATTTAACTGGCCTTGTAAAATTGTTTAATTATTTATCGAGCATAATAATGAAATCATATAGAGCAGAGGAACTCAAATTTTTTTGATCCAATGATGACAAAACATTGATTATTCTTCAAAACCAATTGCTAAAATTTGTCAAATATGAGGCCTCCATAACATACAAAATTAAAACATGCAATTTTATAGCTTATTTATGCATGCAGTTTTGTTTGTATTGCAAAATAGAAACCAAGTAGCTAAGTAGTATTAAATGGCATATAATATAGGCTAAGGGCTTTTATTAGTTTAAAATCTCACTTTTTAATTAAAATAAGTAAATTTTTGCTTTGTTGAAAATGCAAGATAATTTAAAAACAAAACATTTTTTCTGATTAAAATACCTTTTTATTTAGAGTTGGTTTTATTTTACTGTTATTTTATCATTTATTTATTTTTATTTTTCAATATAATGATTCTAAAATTCCTGTATAAATATAAATGAATGTCAGCGAGGATAATACAGTATACCAGTATCAATTTATGTATAAATTAAAACATTTTATTAATTTTTTTTTTAATAAAAGCATTAAGATCAGTGTTCAAGGCCTAATGCAAGACTTATCTAGCCTTCTGCTATGGCAGTTTTGGGTTATAGTTTGTAGTTTTCAATAGGAGAAAATAAATTTAAATAAGTAATAATATTCAATGTTCTATAAATAAATTTATTGTAATGTGTTGCACTTTATTGTATAAACTAAATTGTTTAAAATGCCCATGCTACTTTGAAGATTTTAAGTGTTTTTAAAGTATTTTTTTTTTTTTTCCAAAATACTTGGTCAGTCTAATTCTAAATATTTATTCTTTATGATTATTCTTAAATTATATACAAATCTTTTGTATAAAGTTACAAGTAGCTTTAAATATTACTTTTTTTTTTATTTTACAATCAAAATTTATATAATTTATGAATAAATTATTTTTTTTGTTAACACAGATTTTCAAAACAAACCTAAATTATTAATCATTTATAAAACCAAAATTCAAGTAACTGGTAATTTATGATTTAATTATGAATTTCATTAATTTATAATGATTTATTCAAATAACTGGTAATTTTGTTATTCAAACTAAATTAAATTGTCTGAATTATTATCAGTTGATCATCATTAGTTTCATTTCTTCATTAATGTTAAATATAAATATTATATTGCTATAATAATGTTATTATTATGACAATCATTACAAAATATAAAATAATGTAATATTAATCATAGCTGTCTGTTTTCCTAGTTAGATGAGAGAAAAAAAAGTCGTCCTAGAGGATCTCTATACCTTGCTGTGAGTATTTATATTTACTCTTTATTTTAGTGTTTCAATTGTTGTGATATTTATGATTTTATCTGAAATGGAATGCAATACAGATAGTATGATTTTCACTATTGAAATATATATGTACAGCAATTCTGTTTTAATTATTGTTGAAAAGGGTTTTTTTTTTTAAGAAAAACTCTTAACTTTTTCCGTAATATCATTTATATCCTTCTTTCAATTATTAATTTTTTTTTTTCTGAAATATTTTGGAATTTAAAAAATTCTTTTAATTTTTTTTTTTTTTTTAATTGATATGTTTTACACAACATAAAACTTATAAATGAAGTTTGTCTCAGTTTAAAATTAAAGTTGTTTTTTTTCTTCCTATTACATTATATATATATATATATAACTGCATTCATTATTTTATATAATTTTTCTTGCATTAAAGGGTGCTGTAGTATCTCCAAGTGAAGATGATAGTCAGTCGTTTTCTGTTTGTGGTGATTGCGGAGAAATGTATAAATTAAAAGGTATCCATCTCATGCTAGTAAAGACAACACCTTATGTTAGAAAATTTCAATATGATCATTATAGTTTCAAAAATAAAGTAATTTTTTTAACAACAAAAGCCATTTATTAATTAGAAAGTATGCCCATATCTGTATGAAACAAATGTCTTATTCATTGCTTTTCAATACCTTTTTTATATTTTAAGTTGAGAGGATTTGTGAAATTTTATACAAGTTTTCATCTTTTTTTATTTTATTTCCAGTATTTTTTAATTCAATAAAATAAATAAAATTATTATAATATAATAATAACAAAAGTTTTAAAAATTACTTGCAAATGCAGTTTATATTGAATTTGTCACATTTTTAATTATTTCTACAAAAAAATATATATATATTTTACTTTGAAAAAATTTTTTAATTTTTTAAATAAGACACAGAATTAAAATCAAAGAAAATTGAATCTTTCAATTTCTCAAAGATTTTTGTTTAATTTTAGATAAAATTTTTATTATTTCTAATATATTAAACTAGGTCCTATAAACTAATTATTCTTAATTTTTAGCAATATGATTTTAAAATTATTAAAGTATTCATCCTCTTAAAAAATTGGGCATATATTAAAACATGCTTAAAAATAATTTTTTAAATTATGCTGGTTATTTATTATTATTTTTTTTAATAAAGCCAGTGATGCTAAAGAGAGACAAATTTGGGTAGACAAAATACGATCTGTGATTGAAAAGCACAGAAAAGGCTCATCAGATGTAAGTTGATTATTTATTAATTTTTGTCAGAACATTTTATTTCAAATTCAATTATTTGGTTTCTATTTAATCTAAAAAAATATATATACATAAAATATGTACATTATATTATAATATGAAACTGTTAATTGCAATTAAATTTTTATAACTATGTTAATGATTTTAAGTTGTACCTAATATAAATGGTTATATTCAAGTTGTAGTCAATATGTAATTTCCAATTATTTTTGATTATATCAATTTCATTCAATGAATATTATTTATTATTACTGTTCCTGAAGAATGACTTAATCTGAAGCTTTTTAATATTTTTGTTTATTGTTAATTTTAGTAATTAAAGAATGTACTTATTTTTAAGTGGTTGTTCAAATATTTGAGAAATGTTAATAATAAAGCAAATATTCATTAAAAGTAATATTGATACTCCTACTTTTACACAACTTCTGTTTATTATGAAAATTTCTATTTTATGTTATATTTAAATTTTGGAAATATTCTTCAAAAAATTCCAAACAGTGTATATTGTTTTTAAAGGTGAACTGTTTCATTTAGAGATCTATAATTCTGGTTTTTATAAAATTCTTATTCTATGTCCGAGAATTTGTCTTATTACAAAAGAAAATTATGTTCAATATATGAAAAGTTTTTTAAAAAATAAACTACTTAAAGAAGACCTGTACATTGAAAAATAATATTTTAATTATAAAAATTTAGCATTAAATTGCTTTTTTTTAATTATTTCAATCATGCAAATCAATTGACATCTCTACATAAAAGTAAATATGTTTACTTAAGTAGATTCTGGTTACAGAAAGAAATAGTTGCAATTTAATTGCCTTTATTATGTAGGATCTGAAATTTACTGAAAATAAACTATAAATACAAAAAGAAAAAAAAAATATTACTTTTGTACATTTTTATTACAAAAAATAAAAAAAAGGGGATCACAGATTTTTCTCATTTTGTTTTAACATCTTTTTATAAGGCTAGTAAGCATATTTATTTTACGGCTAGTAATTATTTGATTTATATTTGTAATTTAATGATTTGCAATAAAATATTGGGAAGTAGGAAGAATAAATACTACTTAATGGGAAGAATAAATTACTAGCTTTGCTAGTAATTTATTTTTCATACTTAGTATATAATTCTTCATACACAGTATATAATAATTTGGCTATTATTACTAACTAAATTATTTCTAAGATTTTGATTAGGCAATAATTCTGGTTCCATAAATATCAGATAATCAGAAATCATTTGTTACTTGTCAACAAATTTAAATAATACTCCTTAAATTATGTTTCATATATGCTTTAGTCTCAGTGTTTTGTTAATGCATCAAGATGTATATTTAGTGCATTTTTTAAAAATTAAGGGCCATTTTCTTTTTATTTATGAAAACAGGATTCCAGAAGTGATCAAGCAGGGTTTTCAAATCAATTTGTATTTTGCAAGAGTGCCTCTTCCTTTATATCTGAAGATGTGAAACAGCAAGCAAGTGCAACAAATTCCAATTCAGATAAATCAAAAGAAGCCGTACCTGATAAATCAAAGATTAAATCTACTGAAAAGCCCAATGAAGTTCAAACTGATCCTGTTAATGAAATCAAGGAATCTGTATGTAAAGCCCTTGAATGCCAAAAAATTTTAATTAAGTCCATAGAAGTAAGTATATTGTTTATGCATTTGATTCTCCTCATTATCACTTAAATGACAAGCAAAGTATAAATTCTCTTTTATGATTTTCATTTCATGAATTCAATAAGTATAATTACATAGGTGTTTAATAAGTACAAAATGTTATTTGTATTTTATTACATTCAAATTTTAATTTTGTTGTTAAAAGAATGCGAACTGCTATGTTAAGACTCGTTAAATAAATAAATTTTTAGCTACCTATGTAGTTTTTTAGTAATTTGCTTAATTTTGTATAATATTTTGATAAATAAAAAATATTCTTCTTTATATATTTTAGGAGCTGCCACATTCTGGACCTCATATAAAATGTTCCGATAGGGTAAATTTTTTTTTTTTTTTTTTTAAATCCTTATGACTCATAGTATAACTTGATATGTATTTTTTTAAAATTGTTTAAATATTGTATCTGCTTGTTGTAAGTTTCATTCCTTGAATATAACATTTTATATTAAATAGGTTTGGTAGTATCATATATTCACATTAGTGAAAGAAAATTGACTGGAAGAAAATTTATTTACTATTTAAAATAACTTTTTAATGAATGTAAAATATTATATTTTATTTGCTAAGTATTAAACATCTATTATTAAGCTAATTATCTTCAAGTATACAGACGTTCTCTTTCATGTTTAATTTAAAAGAAAAAATGAAGTATTTCTGTTAGGAGAATGAGTTATTAATGAGTATATATATTTTTTCGACCTCTGATGATTAATTAAAAAAGAATAGCTTGATAGAATTGGCTTTTTAGATAGTTCAGAGTTATTTATTTTTTCCTTTTTATCAAGAAAAACAAAATATTAATTAGTCAAATAATTTTATGTTTAGGCCTAAAATACATTTTTGGCCATTTAATTAACATGTAGAGGCAATTAATTTATATAATTTCATTTTTTAGAATTTGCTTTTATTAAAAGCAATATCTCAAGCTAGTGTACAAAGCCTTGAGCAATGTTATTTAATAATGCGTCAACAGCGACAAGTGAGTTATAAAAAATTTTCTTGTTAAATTTTATTTTTATTATGAATATTAAATATTTCTAAAATTGAAAAGCAAAGTTCATTGTAAGAGTTAAACTAAAATTAGTCTATTTAATTTTACAATTTTAAGTTATTTTTTATTAATAACTATTTTTTAATGTTAAATTTCTCATAATATAAATAATCTGTGCGAAATATAAATTAGTAGAAATTGTGTGAGACATGCTTGCCATTTTAAGGAATATTTAAAATATATATAATTGTTGCAGATTATTTATATTTATAAAATATTGCATTAAAAATTGCTTAGATGCTTAGTTTCAATTGTTTAAAGCTTAGTTATTTCCTGAATTATCTCATGTCTAGATTATTTAAATATATAAAAGGGGAATTCAGTAGTTAAAATACTTACCATATCTGTTATAAGCAAAGAATACATTTTTTTTTTTCTTCTAAAATTCCTTCCGAAATCCATATATTAAAAAAAAAAAAAGAAAATAATTCTGTAACATTCATTATTTTTTTGCAATACTGTATTATTATTTCTGATGTATATATTTGGTACTTTTGTTTAGAAGAGCTCAGATTTTAGCAACATCAAATTTTTTTCATTTTAGCAACGTCATAACAAACAATCTATAAAAGCACTTTTGAAAATAAAACAACTTATTTTCATAAAAGGAGTAACTTGTTGCATTAAAATTTTTTATATCAATTTAGAAGTATAAATTAGCAATTTATTGCTTGTATCCAACCGACAATAGTACCTATATTTTTGTGAGATTAGTGGATCTGTATGTTAGTTGACCCATGTAATATAGCTTCAGAAAAAGTTCTCAAAATTCTCAGCTAATACACAAAAATAATTTTAAGTAATGGATAAAATAAAAACAACTTATAAACATTATAAAAAAAAAATATTATATTTTCAGAAGACTACTGTAACATAAATGCAAAAATTGTTTTAAGATGTTAGTTGTTTTATTATAATAAAAAAAATTTGTAAGAATTTTGTTAGAAATATTAAATATTTTTAAAATGTTTCTGGCACATTTTATTCAATATTTTATCCTTTTTTTGAA
The DNA here is from genome assembly GCA_021605095.1 of Caerostris extrusa. NCBI lineage: Eukaryota > Metazoa > Arthropoda > Arachnida > Araneae > Araneidae > Caerostris > Caerostris extrusa. The sequence continues at coordinate 32,874 of BPLR01017374.1, forward strand.
TATGTTGGTAAAATAATAGTACAATGGCATATCTACAATATTTATTACATAAAAATATCATCATCAGTTATTTTATATTTTTAATTGTTCTTAATCAAAATATTCAAAATTATAGTTACTAATTAACCTTCACAGCGAGAAGCTGTAAGGTCTCCTGCATTACCTGTAGGACGATCAGTTGATTCATTTGATAAATTCACAAAAAGAATCTGATGTGAGATATGATTTCTAAATTCATGAATCCATACCCATTTTTAACTCTCTTGTTACATCATACTCAATAATAAATTAGAACAAATCTTTTATATACTTCAAATTTATGCTTATGTAATCAATAATAATTTGTGCTTTAATATTAACAAAAATACCCATCCCCTTAGTTTTTATTAAGAGTTTTGTAGCAAAGTTTTCTGTTCACTGTAAAATAAGTTAAATGCATATATATTTTTTATATTCTTTTTAAGAGCCCTGAAATTTAGTAGCTACTGCATTAAATATTTGTTATGCTGCTAATATTTAGAATTAAAAATATTATTAGATTATCATTGACTTAAAATAAGTTTTTTTTTTTTTTTTTCTTTATGCATAGAAAAAGAGATTATAAGAAGATTGAAGCTGTGAAAATGTGACATTGCATGTGCATTCAAGATTATTTCATGCTCTTGTAAGCCATCCATGTTATCACTTTTAAATAGATGAAACTAAAACTTTAAAAAAAGTTTTCTTGTATTTTTGAATTTCATTTTTTGTTTTTATCATGAAGAATTCACTCTCAGGATATTTTGGCTATGTTATATTTTTTTTCAATCATTCTGTTTTTAAGATATTGTATCATATGTGAAGACTTATTTTCATCTATAGACTATTATCATTTAAATACAAATTCATGAATGTAATGTATATTGTAATTAAAGACTTGTTGTTATATAAAGTAATAATTCCCTGTATCTTAAAAGTCTTTTTATATATTTTTTGCTTATTTCTTAGAGTATGCATGGTTTTTTCCCTCAACTTTGAAGAGCTTTTTGTAAACGATAAAACAGTAATGAATAAAAGATAAATAGTTTTCTGATATCTTTTGATTTGATATTACATTGACAATTTTTTTTTTTTTATTATAAATTCTATGATGCTTACATGTATTTTATAAGGTAAAAAAAAAAAAAATCATTTTTAGGTTAAATTTGTGATTTTTACAATTTATTATGAAAATGTAAAAACATTTTTCATTTCTTTATAAGTTTGATTTTTGAATGTCAATAAAAAATTATAATGTTGATTTTCATACAAATGTCAATTTTAATAATTTTTTTTTACATGGTAGTTTTCTTTTTAAAAAGAAGCTAATTATAATTAATTTAGCTAGTGCTAATTTGAATTCAGCTACCATTTCTTTTTTTAATCATTGTGCCAAAGTTAAAGGGAGAAATATGGGAGAATTGTGATAGAATTTATTAGCTTGTTTGTATGTATATATTTCTTTTTTTGTTAAAGTAGGAAACAAATGATTGTAAGTACGCATATTAAACTCTTAAAAAAGGTAATGCACAAGATGTATTTGTTTCAAAGTAACTTTTGATTTTTTTTTTTTTTTTTAGTTACTTTTTACTCCACAATAAATTGTGTATAATTTTGAATGCTTTATTTATTTAAGAGCTTCTTTTTTAACTTAGAAGGATGATTAGTATAAAACCTTGTATATATATTTTTTTAACTAGTCTTTTATAGTATAGTTCCCTAGTTTACCTTTTTTTTTTTATTAAATTTTTTTTCCATTAGCTTCTTTTTTTTTTTTGTGGAGGAAAAAAAAAAAAAAAAATAGTAGTCTAAGACTTAAGTATATGGTATGCCAAGACTTTTAATTCAAACTCTAATGTTAGTATATACAGAACATTTATCATTATTAATTATAGTGCTACATCTTAAAACATAATGAAAATTTTAGTATAAACTTTAAGTAAATCAAAATTCTTAGTTATGCTTTTCAAAAAAAAATAATAATAATAATAGTAAAAACCACCATTGTTATTAAGTTTTCTAGATTTGATTTTTCAAGAACCAATTAGTAAACTGAAAATTTTGTATTTACGTTGCATGAAGTGCTTACTCATTTATTTCGATATATACTTTTGCTCTTTTTTATGCAAAAGGTGCATTTTATTAAAACTATATGGCAAAAACATTTATTAAAATTCCTTCATCTGTCTTTCCATACAAAAAAATATATGATAAAAGCATTGTTATATGAAAATCTAATGTTGTTTGTATTTTCCTGTTGAATTATTGCTTATTATATTTTGTATTTTTAATTTATTATTATTACTATATTTAATATTTTAATTTTATTGTCATACACTTATTAAAATATTACATATATTTGATTAACTAAAAAAAAAAAAAGGAAAAAAAGCAGAATGAATTGTTACTGAGTCCTGAACTAATGTTGTCATCAATTATTAATCTTCACAACTTTTAGCTTGATAACATTTAATTAATTTCTTTTTATTTATTTCAAATTTTAAAAATGTGTCATTTAAAAATATATTTGTATTTTATTAATTTTTAGCTAAAAAAAAGTTTCCCTTTATTCTTCCATTTCTTGATTTTGAAAATCTTTTATACACTTTTTTTACTTTGCCAAACAAAAAGATATATAGTGATTTCAAAAGTTTTGCAAAATATTTTTCATCATTCTTTCCTGAAGAGTTTTTTTTTTTTAATTATATATATATTTCCCTGATTATTCTTTTATTAAAAATTTCTAACCTCTTTTGGTTATTGTTTCAATATAGTAATTTCTCTCATTTTTTTTAGTATTTTTGATAAAAATCAAAAATAGATGTTGAGAAAAAATCATTTATACAACATTATGAAGACTTTCATAGATAAGTTTATGTGTTGTTAAAATGCCATCTTTAAAAATTCTATTGGATTGACACGATATTTCTTTGATTTTCACCATTTTAAAAGCATTGCGAAAAAAACCTGATTTTTTTTATGCAACTGAATATGTTCTGCAATATATGTATGTATACAAATATGCAATAATATACCTATATGCATTTAATAGATCTCAAGGTTGAATTTTATTAAAATGCTTTACTCTTATTTAAAATCTGAATTTAAATATTTATGTATATTTACTGTATATGTATGTATAGTGTGACCACAAATCTCATGGAAATTTGCAAGCAGCCAAGTTGGAACAGATTAAATAAAAGTGGTTTCATGGGAGTAAATGCCATACAAGAAGGATTTTAAATTGAAAAAAATTTTAGATTACTTGACATTAAAAGAAAAACTAGATAAAATATATTAACTATTATACTGTTTTCTTTCAAAACAGCTTTGTGCAATATATACCAAGTAATATATCCTGTACCTTTAAGAATTGATGCTTACCATTCCATGCTGCCATTGGTCAGACTAAATAATACATCGTGCATTAATAAAAAATTAGAAATTTTTCTTTTACCTTATAAATTTGTTAATGGTACAGTGGCACTTATTAATTTTAAAATGAGCTCACTTTGGAACTTCATTCATATGCAAAAAGTTAAATATATATATATATATATATATTATATCTATTTTTAAATATATACATATTTCAACTTATGGTTAGTTTGAAGTTTTTGTTTAGTATCAATAAAAAACAAATATATTTATTTCAGCATATTTCTAGCTCCTTCAATAATAATTAAATTTTATTGATGCATTTGATTTTCACTGTTTTAAAAATTGTCTTGTTTGCTCAATACAATGAATTTTAAATAGTGTATAAAGAAATATAAAAATAAAAATTTGTTCAAGTTTATTTAATGTTTATAAAACCATGAAATGAAGTGTTAATGTTTATAAAATGTACAAAGTGTTCTGTAAAGAAATATGTTTATTGTGTTGAGGAGGCAATATTAGAAAATTTTATGTTCATGCCAGATGTTCTATTTTGTTACCAGGCAAACATTAACATTTCAAATATCATTCTAAAAAATATTGAATTTATATTTTATAATATATATAAATAATGTTCTTGGATAACAAATAAGGAATCTACTATTCCTTTTAGTAACTATTCTGATAGACTTTAAGCTTAGATTATCTTTTATATTATAGATACAAACAGTTTTTGCCAATATATCAATAGAAATTGATTTCATTTTCTCATTTCATCTCTAATCATATCCTGTTTTTAAAGACAGAGATGTATTTGCACTTACGAGTCAATAAACAGAATAAAGTATATATTTGAAATATATTAAAAACTGATAGTTTTGACTTGTTAGCATAACTGAGCATAGTTATACTTTTATAGATATATCTCTATTTTTCTCTGAAATAACTTTCCAGTATAACTGAAATAACAGTCGTATATATATTTCATTTTCTCTTAACATTCCATTGAATGTGCCTGGTATTTCCATTGCATATTTTTCCATTTGCTTCTTATATATTCTTTTATGCACTTCTTTTTATAGAAAATTATTTTTAGATATGTTATAGCTATGATAACAGCAATGAAACATTCTTATTCAAATATTTAAATAAAGGTGCAATATGAATAATAAAAATATGTATTTTAGAAATAATAGTATTTCCCTTTTTTCAATCAAATATTAACATTCTACTCTTGTAACTAACATCAATTAAACTAAAAGCTTGAAAATACAAAGAATTCTCAAATTAGTTCTGTACCTTCTGTTTCCAAACTGACAAATATGTAATAAAAAATCATGTTGAAATTGAACATCTTTACTTTATAAAAAATCTTAAAAATTAATGCAGATTCCCCTTATATTTGTAAATATAAGGAGAGTAAAAACTCTTGTTTTCCATCTCTCTACAGAAATAAACAAATTTGTAGAGCAACACTTGCAGCTTACTCATTCAGGGCTTTAAAAAAGTGACAAAATTTAACACCCCCCAAATTTCATATACAAAAGCCAAAAATGTTGCAACATTACTATTAATTATTACACTTTTTATTATGCATATCTCATCTTTGAGATACTTATGTATAATTTTTGGTAAAAAGTAATAGTAGTACAGTCATATTTCTGAATACAATTAATCACAGAATTCTATAGTTCAAAAAACAATTTGCAATTTATCCAGCAGTTCATTGAGACACAATTGAATCAAACTGCACTCAGAAGAAAGTTCTGGAAGCCAATCTGAATTGAAGGTTGCAATTCACTGAGGAGTTAGAAGTATACCAATTTGTTACATAACAGCCAACACTGTTTCATGCTGAGAAATATTCAAACAAGCAGCCAATATTGTGAAAGGACAGAGTTGCATGCAAGTAGATAAAAGTGCTTAGAAATTTCATACATTTTTTTAATACAGATATGTTTATATGGGTTCCTCCTGAACTCTGGTGTGCCAGGATATAATAAACACAACGCAGATGCCACTCGTTTCCCTCCACACATGTAACATCTATGGTTGCCAATGGTCCAAGTTAATATATCACATTATATACAATCAATAGGGATACTATTAAAGTGGTGTTGGCAAAATGTCAATTGAGGTAATGTTATGTTCATTCATGAATAGCGATCTGCCCTACAAACAAATGACAAGCCTGCAAGGGTCTAAAGAGAAGGCACACGCAATCAGCCCTAAAATGTCATATTCCGATATGCAAGCATCGGGATGTGGGCAGGGTTTTCACCTGACCAACATGTAGATGGAATCTATGATGGCTTTTGGTATTGGGGGTGAAATCCTAGACACAACTGTAAAGTTGGTCCTGTTTTCATTTTTCATGATAATGACAGGGCTATGTTTGCGACAACAACTTGAAAATAAGGGGGGATTGCAAGTAGAGTACCTGGTGTACTTTCCCAATCTTAATCACATTATAAATAGCAGACTGAGGGCTTTCCAAATGTTTTCAAACATTCCTTACCCTCAAAGTTACTCATTGCTCTAAAGGAAAATGACAACTACCTCAATGAAAAGTGTTCATATATCTATTAATATTTATTTCATTGTGAAAAAAAACATGAATAATAATAATTTACGAAAATTGGCAATTTTATTCATGAAATATTTACATTCTTTTTTATGGCAGATAAAAAAATATGTTTATACAACAAGTCGATATGATATGTAACGTCCGGCTGTTTCACTGTTTCTGATGATTTTGACTACCTATGCAAAAAAATATTTTATATTTATTATACAAATAAATCAACTATTAAATTATAAAAAAGAAATTAACTTACTTGTCCCCTTTTCAAACCATAATATCGAGCTACAGGGTCACCAGCTTGAATTCTCATCAATTGATTTTCTTTTAGTTTACTATTTATGATCGTTAATGAAAGTAATTTTTAAAAAGAAATGTAAATAGAATTAAAAATGATTTATGTCTAGTTGTATGCTAAAATAAAATGCAAATTTTGTAATGTCTCAAAATAATCATTCAAATCCAAAAACAACTATGGATAATTTAAAATTTATTATTAAAGGTTTTTTAATTATCACTTTGAGGCAAATTGATAATAATATAAAAAAAAATAGAATCAATATAAAACAATAGACAAATTATAGGTCTGATCGAAACTGATTTTCAAGATAAAATACATAAATTTAATGAAAGTCTTGAACTATCAACCATTTAGACATAGTTTTTTTTTTATAAGCATATTTCCAATTTAAATTGAATTAAATCTTAAAATTACACGAGAAATCTAACAAGAAGGAAATTTAGGACAGCAATTCTAAATATAATTATCCTATTAAAAGATCATTAATAATAAAATACTATTTTTTTTTAAATCATATTGCTGAACTGGATGAATAAATATGTCAATTTTATGTTATACTTTTATAAAACCTTACATCAGTTTTATAAAATGAAAGGATACTATCTGTTTAACAGTTCGGTTTTTTCTTCAGGTGTCATAACCACATGCTCTGGAACCAACTGAAATTTTTTTAATTAATACACATAAAATCCTTAATCAAAATGGAATGAAAATCAGAGATTGTATAAGCATGCAATACCTTTAATTTCTTGTGTATTAAAACATTAAAAAATTATCTTTAAATTTCTGTCAATTTTACTGAACTGAATAAGTTTTTCATTCAACATGAATAGAAATTTATGATTTTAATAAGCAACAAACTTCAAGTACAGAAAAAATTAAATACCTCATGTTCTGTGATGTTAATGAGCAATTCTGATTCCAGAAAGTGTTCTAGTATGTATTTTGGTGCCATATCAACCAATGCCTGTTGAAGGAGAAAAAAAAAATTACAATGTATTAAGTTTAAATCTATGACACTGCTTTTTTAAAAAAAAAGTATTCTTGTTTTAAAAATAAATAAAAACAAGCTGTTAATGTTATGCCATACCTGTTTAGCAGATGGCGTCATACCATGCTGCACAACAATAATAGCTCTTGATATATTTTCTTCCTGCATTCTTTGGCAGTAAGTTTTAATAGTTTTAATACCGATTTTTGGTTCATCAGGAAAAAATACAAACATTTGGTCTGCAATATAAAGAAAATCCTTCAATATGGAATTAGAATTCTATTTTCAAAAGCCTCTAATTAAAATTAAATATTGTTCTCAATAAAAAAAAAATTAAATTATAGACACACAAACAGCAAATATATTAAAAACTTTTTTAATACTGTTAAGTATGTAGTCATTAAAAAATTGCTATCTACAACCATTAAATTAACTTTCATTCTAGTTTCTGATAAGAATTAGCATACAACTATTTCATCATACACTTACACTATTTCTATTCTTAATATATATTTTGAAAATGATCATGGCAACCAAATTCAACAGTTTATTAAAATTAAATAGCAAGTTATAGCTTCATATAAAATATACACATGTATACATAATAAGCATGTAACAACTGACAAAAGTTTTCTTTTACCAGTAGGATCATCATTATGGGCGACAAGTACTATTAGATCACTCCTAGCAGGTTTACGTTCACTAAAAAGAAAAATAATTTTTATTGTAAATATAATTCAAGAATTTTCAAAATCAATTAATTGTATTACTAAAATTTAAAAAGATAGTGTTGATTTACATAGATAAATAAAATGCATATGAAAAAGCATATTTTTCAGCTAATAAGAATAAAGAAAATCCATAATATGAACTGCATCATATTATCCAAAAAAACATGAATAGTAATTTTTGGAGAGTCTTTGCATAAATGCCCCTCTTTTTCTGGCCCTCCTCTACGCCTTTTTACAGTCTTTTTGCTAAGCTCCATTCTCCCTTATGTTTTATGCGGTTTTCATGTTCACATAATTCGCCCATTTCAGGTCAGGTTCACCTCTCGCCTATTTCGTTCCTGAAACTGTAATGTGGAAGGGGGACAAAAAAATTACTCATACTATTTCTATTTCTATTGCTAGTCCTTGGCCTGAAAATGCTGACATTTTGATGGTCTTTTTAGACAATTTTATTATTTTTTAATTCAATTATAACTAACTTATGGGAGACATAAATACCCATAACTCTGCATAAATCACCAGCTTTTTACTTCATTTACACTAATAGAAATAATATTTTTACTTAATAATTTTTTTTAATATTTTTATATTCTAATATTACAAACTTGCAGGGGACCCCCAGTAAATCCCAGTTTTTTTGCATGATAACATCTTAAAAAATAAATTTAATACTGTTACATTACATTACTATAATACTGACAAATTAAACCAATGCAAGATGTATTCTAGTCACGAAATAAAAAAATCCTAGGCTTAATATACTAGAAATAGGCTAAAAATATACATAATACACTAAAAAATATATATATAATAATTTATTAACTTAATTTATAATAATTACATACAGATGCTAAAGGATTATGAGTGAAATAATGCTAAAAGAATGAATTTAGGCTACAGCTAAACATATTTTTATTAAATATTAAAAAATAATAATTCACATAAATTATATAAATAATTAATATAATTTGCTTTCTACTCTGAGTCAATAATAAGTATAATAGAAAATAATAATAATTCCATACTTCAAGCAAGCCTACATAAATTTGAACAAGCACATAAATTGGTTGAAAGCATGTTTGAGGTGAGATCAATCATAAATCAAGACAACTCATCAAAAAAACAGACAAGCAATCAAAAAAAAAAGGGCTATACATGCTACCAGAATTGAAGAACCATCGCCATTATAATGTTCACCAACTTGGTATGAAACTGGGATTGGCACAGAGGCCTTCTATATCAAAGAATCCTCGTATATTTTAATAAGAATTATACAAATCATGTGTGGTTATGAAAAGACTATCATCTTACCTAGGTTTATCACCATATTGACCTTTGAACTCTTCTAGAGTTTGGTCCAATTCCTCTTGAGTTACTAAATAGCCTCGATCATGGCAAAGCTAAAATTTAAAACAAATTGTTATTCACCTGAGAAAAGAACACATGTGAAAATACAGAAATTATATTTAAAAAAGCATTTTTCAATCTATTATTTATGCTGTAATAAAAAATTGTAATTTTTTTCACACCATATTCTTTTTTCTTACACATAAAAAAAAAAGTTATTAAATAAATAAATTAAGATACAACAAACATTTAAGTAAGGCTACTTAAGAGAGATTCCAACTGCTTATAAACTTTTAACTAAATATAATGATATTATTGATTACAATATTAATCATAATGATTAATAACATTATCAATTATTATTGTACACATAGATATGAAAAACGACGAATTAAAATTTATTAAAATAGGAACTGCTAATTTGATCATTAATTTAAAACATTCAACATTGCCACAAATATTAAGTTTCTCTTGCTACAGCAGTTATTATCATTAATTGTATTTATTAAATTTCAATTTCAATGTCAACATCATTAAAATTAATAGCAGTAATTTTTTTTTCCCCCAGAGATATTAAGGAATACAAATTAAAGATAAAACTCAACATCCATTGTGTTCACTTATGTCTAATGCATGTTAGACATTGAACTTATTAGTAAAATTGATTTCAATTAATAAAATCTCGACAATTCCATAGCTAAATCTCTAATATGATGAATTGCTGAGAATTTTTTCCAATTATAATTGCATTTGCACTGAAATATTATACACACAGTTATTATTGAAAAATCATAATTAGTAATACCTGCATGATAGTTCGTCGTATTCTCCATAATTTATAGCACTCAGCTTCATCATCCATTATGAAAGTAAGGAAGAAATTAAAATATTATATAAAAATAGATTTTAAGCATGGATAAAACATTGATTTTTGTATCCTACTTTATATATGTTGTATATCTTTTTAAGAGATTTTTTTTAGTCACAATATTTTGTATAACAATGTTATTTTTTTACATTTAAAATAAGAATATATATATTATATATTAATTAACTTCTCTTTTCTGGTTATATTAGCTGACTTATTGATAGATTTCATTAATATATGAATAGTCGAAAAATACATTATCAACAGTGATTAATTAAAATAGATAAAATCTCCGGAATATATTGTATGACAACTTTTGGAGCACCAGTAGATCTGAAATTTCTCACCGATTATATCATGAATGATTTATATATGATTGGCCTTATTTATTTATTTATACATGCATTATGAAGCTATTTATCATAGATAATATAATATACCTAATATATGTATTAAAAATAAATAGATATTACACATAAAAGATAATAGTAACTTCGAGAGAGTTTCTCTATTTATAATAATAGAATGATTACTTTTTTATTTATAAAATATATGAACACTTTTATTTTATTGAAACAAGTATACTTACATGAAATATAAATTATATTCTACTTTAAGACTTAAGATTATTTATCGTGTCGCGTTTTCTATGTTGCAGCACTAATCTAGAAGAAGCGATTACCCGAACTCTAAAAAGAAAGAAATTACAACAGATAGCTAGGAAAAATGTTTAGGAAAGAGAGGAATTATCTCCGAAGTATAAAAAGCGACCTGATGGCTGAGTGGCTAGCGCTCTGGTACTCGGTACCACAGGTTTCGAGTTCGAGTGTGCGATGGGTGTTTGTAGTAGTTCGGACTTCACTTTAAACTGCATGTCCCGGTTTGTTTAGACCTCGTGTGTACAAGATGACAATAGAGCGACAAACCGAAGTATAAAAGGAATGCAAATTTGGGAATTGCACCTAATAGTGGTAGAGCTTCTTTTTCTCTTGCTTTATTTCACAATAATTTTTTGGGGTCATTATGTTTGACTTAAAGGTGATATTAATTTTAATGTTAAAAAACGAAATTGCATCTTTAAATAAAACAACCAATAGCAGGAACAGTTGTTGCTTTAGCAGCATACCAAATAAATGTTCAGAGACTTTGCGCATCACTGAGGCTTATAAAAACCTATCTTAGATCAACAATGAAAGAAGATCTTACAGAATCTATTATATTAATAAAAAAACAAGACTTTATTTGTAACAAATATAGCATCTTTGTGCTTAAAGTATACAATTTTCTTTTTACTTGCCTTAAGTTATTTTATAACACTTTATTTTCTGTTAATTTGGTACTGTCATTTTTACAGCATATAAATACACGCACACACATATATATATATAGTTATGTAAAATTACTTTTACTGTTCAATAAAAGTCAATGGATTTATTTCACAATTTTTTCTACATCCATTAGTAAAGATCATAGTATGGAAATGAGTAGGATCCAGAAAAGATCTTATAGAATTTATTCTATTAATAAAAAAAATAATAAAATAAAACAAGACTTTGTTCAAGAATAGGAGTCAGGAATCGGAAATTTCTTGGTCGATTTTCCACAGCTGATTGATATCTTTCCTAAGTTACTCGATATGAATTATTTTAAAAATGAGTGATTCGTATCGTATGCACCGATGTAATGCGTCGTATTATTTATTCCGATCATATGAATTCGACATCTCTATTTTGACATTTCTTTAAAGTTTATTTTTTAAATAACGGGGACCGTTACACAGAATATTTTAGTTTGTAACGACCACAAATTTTCTACAGAAACTTTACTCTTTCCGTAACATCATATTTTTATGAAAAAGTTACTCTGTAACAACTTGATTACAACTCATCTTCATCCCATCGGTATCCTTCTTCAAAGTTAGAATTAGTTTTGGTTATGTCCTTGACGGAAGAGTAAACATTGCAGGATGCGAGTGTTTTCCGCATGATAAAACATACAGGATGTTGCTTGATTAAAAAAAGATACTCCGAAGAGTATGGCAAATTTCATGGAGTTTTTTCACAAGAGGAAGGTATGCAATATGTCTCTCTCAATTTTTTTTAATTGAATTATTTTGGCCGGTTTTGAGTTCTTTTTCTTTACCGCTCTGCGTATTGATTTTTTCACTAACGTATCTCACTAATTCATTTTCATTGCTTGTTTCCGTTGTTGTTTTTTTTTTTTTCACTTTGCAATCTTGTTTTGTCTGAAAGGAAATGTAAGTGAAAGTGAAACATTACTCTCGCTTGTCACAATTATTTGACGCAAGCTCTTTTGCATTTTTTATGAAAAGGTTTTTCTTTCTATCACATTGCTCTTATTTCTTGTATCACAAATATTTATTATAAAATTTTTTTTTGTTTGAAAGTAGAGGAAATATTTTTTAATAAATATATAATGTAACAAATATTTCGATTTAATTTTTATTTTTAACATTTTTTTTTTTTAAAAAACAATTTAATTTTTATTTCTTAAAATCCATCATAATTATTTAATCCAACTTTTTTCCAGTTGTTTTTATATAAATTGAAGAAAACATTATTAATTAAAAAAATCTTTATGAATCAAAAATTATTAAAATAAGAAAAAATCATTAATTTTAAATTTACTACACAATTAATCTTTTTCTTTTTTAACAAACTAGGATATAAATTTGCATCATCCAACTTAATTTGTTTGAAATTGAAGCTTTTTATACCTGAATAATTTTTTTTTACAAAATTTGAAAATTTTTCTGTTGTTTCAGGTCTTTGTCAATGAATGTTACCTAATTTACTAAGTTAATGTATGAATATACTATTTTTAAATTCATACATTCGACATATTTATGTTCTATTTAATTATTTACTTTACATCAATTAAAAAATTTTATTTTTTATTTTTTTTTCTATTAACAAAAAATCAAACTTTTTCATAGAAATACTTTATTGTTGGGAAATTGGCTTACCTAACTTCGTTTTATTATTGCGTAAAAGATTTCATTAAAAATTACTGCAATCATTTTGCAACACTAAATACTGATATGTTTAATGATATTGTAAAAATCAAAACAATCTTGTTTAGAATTTTTTAAATCAAAATTATTTCATTTTAAAAGTAATATATTTCTGCAGTTATTCAACGTATGTACCCAGGATTAAATTTAAATGTTAGTTTATTCTTTTCAAGTTCATTAGATATGGATTTAATTTGAGTTTTCTCATGAACTAATTTTATTTGTAAATTATATTTCTTTAATGATTTAAATTTATAAGCTAATAAATATCTTGCACTCGTATATAATTTGCTTAGTCCTGTTGCTGTTTTGTCTTGATAATAGTCAAAAAACAATTATATATCCCTTTTAGTGCTAAAAATTATTACATTTATGTAGATATTTGTAAAGCATTCAAAAATATTTATATCATTTTTGTTTTTCTTAAACTAAAATTTTTCCTATTTGTTATTATTTGGGCAGTTGCAAACCTATTTTTAATAATTCTTATATTGGATTATATTAATTATTCTTGGTTGTTTTGCACATTATCTGTACAGGATTTGTAATTTCTTAAACCATCATTATTAAATTTTTATGCATTTATTTAATGTATTTTAAGCTTTTATCTAATTAAGCAGTATTTATTTTTAAGATGAAAAAAAATATTAGTTTGATATTTATATAAATCTATTTTTAATTATTCCGTTCTGTTTTGTTTTGCACATTTTGTTTCATGTTTCTCAACAAAAATGCCAAAAAATCATGTCATTTTATTTAGCAACTTCTAATTTTATGCATTTTTATTTCTTATTTAATTAAAGTTGAATTAATAACTTATGACAGAAAATATGTCTTTGCCAGTTATATTTAGTTAATATTATTTTCAGACTTTTCGTCCCAAGAAGAAGTTTGAGCCTGGGACTCTTCGATACTCCCTCCACAAACAGGCTCAAGCTTCTCTTAATTCTGGAATCAATCTCAGAGAAGCTGTGAGAGTTCCTCCTGGAGAATCTTTAAATGACTGGATTGCTGTTCATGGTATAAGATTTTATTATGGTGCATTTATTTTTAACCTTCATTTTAAAGGAATTTATAAATTTATCATATGCTACTCTTATCTATTAATTTGATAACTAATTGTTTACCTTTGTTTAAATGTATTCAATTCTATAGTAAAAAATTAATCTCAAAAGTGAGGATTATATACATAATTTCTATCAAGTTTTGTTCATTAATTATAACTCCAACAATATTGTGCGTTACATGAAAGTACAAAAATTGAAAATCCCATTTTTTGCAATTCTTGTGTGTGTGAATTACAAGAAAAATAGGAAAACTATTAATAAAGTTCAAGAAATGGCGCCTTGCATTTTTTTTTATATATATGCTCTTGGTGAATATACCAGTTATCATAGTGTCAATGAGAATTTGGCTTATGATTGTACAGTGTGTAAACCAAGTTCCTCATTAATTATTTGGTTATTGATATAGCCTTGTTTTGATAGCATAGTATTATATACTTCCAGTGTGCATGTTATAGTAAAAATCATTAAGTGTGATGTACATTAACTTACAACTTACATTCATGTAAGTTAAAAGTGTTCATGTAAGATAAAACTTACATTTTCATGTAAGTTTTATCAACTGAGATTGAAAGAAAGCACCACTACATTACAGCATATATTGTAATATATAGAGAGTGGTTCTAAACTATATGGCAAAAATATAAAGGCAGGTAGGGAAGATAATGAAAAAAAAAAAATTTGTAATGGAATGTGTTTACAGAAAGTGTGCGTGTGCGCGTGACAGCTTGTAAGGAAAATATGGATGGAGGAAGATGGGCAAAGTAAAAAAAAAAAAAAAAAACATTTTCATCATTGAACTTCTTACAGTGGTTGTTTAAAAGAGCAACAGTAATTAATACAGGATTCACAGTGCCAACATATGGATTAGCACACATTAGTAAAAAATGCCAGGCACATCACACACATTTCCGATAGCAACTGACAATCTGGTCTTTAAGACTTCTGTAGATCATGCTCTTAATATGCTCCCCAGAAGAAGAAATGTGCTGTTCAGTGTGTCTAATAAACAGGCCCAACCGTCCGATCCAGTGTGTGTTATAAGTAAGGTCAGGGTAATTTTTTTCTTGCTGAAGTCAGTTGGAGTTTTAATATATTGGAACTATATTCATGCCTGCACAGCTGGAGAATATTTAAAAATTATTTCAAATATTCGCTTTCCTTTTACATTGCATGTCTTTCTCATGCGTCTTATCTGTATATTTCGATACTATCTGTGTAAAAAATGCAAAGGATGCACCTTGCATTTTTGCCAGATATTTTAAAAACATCTTGAATGTATGTATATAAATGCATGATTTATTGCTTGCATTGTTTTGTCTTATCATAATGTTGCATTTAATTTTCTTTTTTTTCTATATATGTTTAATTATATTTTTTCATTGTATATTATTAAAATTAATATTACTTTTTAAAATACGTATAAAAAATATATTTGATTAAATTAACTTTATCATAATGTTATTATTATTTTATACATTATGTTTTGTTATTTGTTATATTTTTTATTCTAAACTTCATTATATTTTTTTCTTATAGTTGTTGATTTTTTCAATCGGATTAATTTAATATATGGAACAGTGACTGACTATTGCACAGGAGAAACATGCCCAACTATGTCTGGAGGCTCTAAGTAAGAGATACTAAAAGAATCTTGTTATGCATTTGATAAATTTTAAAAAATACATGATATTTGCTAGAGTAACTTTTAAGTATATAAAATGAATTACAAAATATCATAACACTGTAAAAAGTTCTTTTTAACCATAACATATATAAAAATATTTTTTTTGTTTCTTTCTTTCTTTCCATATTGTTCTATATTCATATTTTGTAATTCCATTTGTAAAGTTTTTTTTTTTTTTTTTCCTGTATTAATTTCAGTAAAATACTGTACTGTTTGTACCATTGTTTGGCTTTGGTGATCTTTAGAAGAGATTTTTTTTTAATGTTTTAAAACACAAATTTTCACGTAATATGTAATTCCTAATTTCATATTTAAAAAACACACACAACCTTGATAAAGACACATTTTGCTTTATATCACACTTTCCATTTTCTATCAACCTGGTGCAGTATATTCAAGAATTTTGTTATTTATGTTTCAAGAACAAAAAACAGAAATGCATATTTGATTTTTTTTTTAAGTCAATAATAATGATATAACAGTGAAACTTTTTTTTTCAATTTTATTATTATAAATGTTTTTAATAACATTTACATAACTAACTTTTATTTTTACTAATAAATGGTACTTTTATTTCCTTTAATCAGTAATTTTATAAAGGGTAATTAGTACTTTATTTTTCAGATATGAATATCGGTGGGCAGATAATGGTGAATATAAGAAACCAACTGCTCTCCCTGCTCCTAAATATGTTTCTCTATTAATGGATTGGATAGAATCACAAATAAATAATGAGGATATATTTCCAGTGAAAATAGGTTAGTAAGAATTTATATGTTGTATATATAGCAGAAATTTTCACTAATTTAATATAAATTATGTTATTACAATATAAATCAATTAGTATTGTTTGTAATGATGATACATTTGTAAAAATTATACTTTTACAAAACAACTTGTTCATGAGAATTTTTCATATAAAAGAACATAATATTTGTTTATTTTTAGACAGTTTTTATTTTTATTTATTTGATTAGTTACAAAAGAATACATTTGTTTTGTAAAAATATGCAATGTTTAAAAAAAAAAAAAACCTGCTACTTCACTGAAAATCCATATACAAAGAAATCAAGCTTGTTTGTTTTGCAATATTTAAAAACCCATGTTATATGTTTTAAAGTATATAAAAAAAAAAAAAGCAATCAAAGAAAGTTGAGAAAACTTCAATTCAACTAAAATTGAGAAAACCTTTATTATTATCATTATCATTCTAGGACTTTATAAATTTGAAATAGTAGTAGTAGGCATACGTTAGTAATTGTTGTTAGTAAAGTAAAGTAAGAGGCGTAAGTTTCTATATCAAAAATTAGATAATCAAAAGTATAATATGCTTGGTCCTTTGAATTAATTAATTGAAAAATCATTGTATTACATTTGTTACCTGAATTTTTAATGGCATTAGTTGGTTATTAATTAGTCAATTATAGAACATTAATATTCAAAAAGGTTTATGTGAATTCAATTTTTGTTTTTATTATTATTTACAGATGTTCCATTTCCTAAAGCCTTCCTTCCAACTTGCAAGAAAATTTTGACGAGATTATTTCGAGTATTTGTGCATGTTTATATACATCATTTTGAGAGATTAGTTCTTATAGGAGCAGTAAGTTTTATATTTAGATGCTTAAAGAGTTTAAATTTTTTTGATAAAAACATTATAGAATTATTTTTGTTTTTACAGGAAGCGCATGTGAACATGTGTTATAAGCACTTTTACTATTTTGTGACAGAATTTGATTTGGTTAGTCAAAAGGAGCTAGAACCATTAGTAAGTATTTTGAATGCTATTTTTAAATTTCTGAGATTTAAAACTTTTTTTGTAATTAAAATGTACATTTTGCATTTATTTTCTTTGAAATTTAATATTTAAGCAATAAATGTTAGTTTTATTTAAGGTAGTTACATCATTTGTAGAGACAAATTATATATTTAACCCCTTTTAACTGCCGCCGGCGTATATATACGCCTCACTCAACCGATGCGTTCACTGCCACTGGCGTATATATACGCCTTCCGGCACGATCCTTTGAATTGCGCTGCTATAAAGAAACTGCTCCCACGGTGTTGGAATGCCACAAAATGACACCGACAATGTTTGAAACGGATTTTATTATTTCGGAGAAAAGGGATAGGGTATTGGTAAAGGGGATGTTTCTGAAACAGTGAGTCATAGCTGTGCAGTTTTTGCTTCTGTTTCTGTTTGAGTAGGTCGTGCTTTTTTTTTTTTTTATTCTTCTTTTGCTTCCGTTTCGTCGTGAAACCAGCTATCAATGCAATGAATGGGATTTTGGTTTATAAAAAACAAGTTTAGACATTTTAAATAAATATTTATTTCTCCTATCATATTTTACATATGAAACTAAAATTCTTGTTTTAGGAAATATCACACAGCAGATAAGTTCTAACATCTGTTTTATTACACTGTTATTCTATACTTTAAATTTAGAATTTTTGTTTTTTTTTTTACATTTTATTTTTTCTGTGAAAGTAAAAAGGTTTTATGTTGCAAAACGCACCTTTTTTTTTTTTTTTCCTCCAATACATCGCATCACTACGCGCGGCTATATGAAAAACGGTGGCACTGGGAGCGCGCATCTCGTAAGTTTTCCCTCGGCAGGTAAGGGGTAAAATATGTCAATTACATTTATTTGAAATATAATTTGTTAAAATATATTTTAAACAATCATATCATTTTGTATGTACCTAATTTTAAAATCTACCTTGAGTTTTATTATTATTCATTTATGTTATGCTTATTATTTTGCTGTAAGTCATAATGTAGAAATTCAAAAATATTATTTGCAAATAATTTACCATTATATCATGCCTATAATGCACATCATTGTATAACACCATAATTTTTAGTAATGTAAAAACAATATCTATAATCTCTGGGTGGTTTGAGTCAGTTTATGATTTTATTTGATATTACTTGTGCAAATGAAGTTTAATTTTTATAATTAAAAATGAAATTCACAATAAGTATTGCATTATTTTTAATGTTTAAGGATATTTTTATTTCAGATATTTAAAAAAAAAAAACTGTGTACATTAAAAATGGTAATAATCAGCAATATCTCCATGAAAAAGTAATAAATAAAAAATAGTAGCAGAAATATACCAGGAAAGTAAAAATTAAGCATATAATAAACTTTATTTGATAATACAAGTATCTATTTCAAGGATATAAAAAAATTATTGAAACATTTTTTTAAATTATGAGACATTATGCTTCTTTTCATAAAAATATGGCTATCTTCCATGCTTCCATAAATTCATCCCTTCTTATTTAAAAAAAAATGTATTCCATTCTGAAACTAAATTTCATTTTCTTTCTTCAGATTAAATAAGAAAAATTCATTATTAGATCATGCTATTTTTTAGGATTTAATTTTTGTCTATAATGCTAACAAAAAAGATTCTATACATTGTACATAGTAGCTTATATAATAAAGGAAATTTGAAAGTTTTATGATATATAACCAACAAATTGTAAGCTGAAAATTAATATTGTATCTATAGTATTGTATTTATGATTTAAGCATTAAAATTTATATATGAATTTGTAATTGTATTTAATGAAGGTTATGTTAGAAAGTAAAATCGTTTATTTATTAAAACTGACATGTTATGTATAATAAAGAATTTAAAGTAATTTGTACTTAAATATCAAAGGTATACGATATGTTTCATTATGTATTAATAAAAAATGTGTATGAGATTCCAAATACAGTACAAATAAAATAAATATTTTATTGCATTATATTGAATCATGATGTTTTCTTGCTTTTATACAATTTAATAAAATAATACAAATTTTTTTAATACTACGAGTTTTTGTTTACAAATAAGGAAACTAATAATTTTTTTCTCTTTAGGCTGAAATGACGAGTAAAATTTGTAAAGGATATACACCTACAAAGCGATGAATTTAGTCATATTATTTATTATGTTTATAATTTTACTGCAAATAGTTTATAAAAAATTCCAGTGACTGCACAGTAAATCATTCCCGGTTAATTATTTTTATTCATATTACAAAGTATTTATTTTTATTGTTATGATATATTTGATGCTTATTTGTTTCTATTTAAATTTTCTTTTTAAAATTCATCTATTTTCGATATGTTGAGAAATTTTTATTATTGAATGTATTATAACTATTTCATAAAAAAAAAAAAAAAATTTTTTATTTAATAGTTATGCTTTTTTTTTTTTTCATATTATTCAGTCATTTTTTTTAAAAATTTGCTTATTAATAGGATCAAATTATATATTAAAAGACAGACTACTGTAATTGCTCAAGTTCTTTGTAACCTAGATATGATAATCATAAAAAATTTTTAATTTTAGAAAATAATCAATCAGAAATTACTATCCTGCATGTATTAAAATGATATTGACAATCATAGCTCAAAATATTTCTACTTTGAAAAGATTCAATGCAATGTTTCTTATGATTGAAACTATATAAATTTATACACATAATAATATATAAATTTATATTAATCTTTAATGAAATAGTAAAGGTAACTCATTTTTTTGTCCATTCTTTGAGTTAAAATGAGACTTGAGATTTTGATTAAATTGAATCTTGTTTCTATTAACTCATTTTTGGGGATATAAATCATTCATACTTAAATTATTTTTCACTCAAATGTTTTTAAGCTTTATTCAATTATTTATTGAAATAATTCATTACTGTATCTCAGTGCAATTAGTAGATTTTTATAATTTCACTGTGATTATATAATTAAAGGCTAACTGTTAATAATTAAATAATTGTTTTAGATTAACAATAAAAAAATTTCATTTGGGGGCTGTTATTTTGGATTTTAATTTCTTAAAATATTTGTAAATCTATTACAAATTTTATGATTGATGTCTAACAAGCTAGACTTAATTGAAATTAATAATTATCTGTTTAATATTCTTTATATATTTATTAATGCTATCTATTTTAATAATTTTCAATTTCATAGTCAATATTTATAGTCCAATTTAGAATTTTTTTCCTGTGACTCCATTATTTGAATCCCACATTACTACTATCTTTCCATATTTTTTTTTTTTTTTATTATTATTAAACAGTGTTTAAAAATAATTAAAAATGACCAGACCATTTTATAACAACTTCTATTTCTTTAAGTGCTGAAAATTTATCAAATTGAAAAAAAAATTGTTTTTGATTTTCTACTTGACTTTTTTTTTTTTTTTAAAGAATATTTAAGTATTTAATTAACGATATGTAAGTAAATATATGGAAGTAAGATAAAATTTGGTTTTTTAATTATTAAAAATTCAAATTTGGAGAATAAACGTTTTAAAATTTCTAAATATGACATATAGAAAAAAATCATTGCATTAAAATTCTTATTTCTTTTGTGAAATCTATTTAAAATATTGATGAATTTAAAAAGTTATTGAAAATATTAAATAGATCTTATCTTTTATTTATATGAGTTAAACTGTAATAGCAAGAGCTTTGATGCTAATTATTTTTAATAATGAATTCAGATCTGAGTTTATATTATATTTATGAAATGTTTTTAATGTGTGCTTTTGTGTGATACTTTTGTTAATGCTTTGCTTTATAGATATACTTAATGTATATATTTATGTCCATCATGGTAATACTCATTTAATTAATACATTTCTGTTTTTAATATATATGTTAAAAAGAGCTGCATTAACTTTATATGTAATTTTTCTCAAACTTGTTCCATTTAAGTGACTTTTACTTTAAATTAAATTAATAAAATTACATAATTGTATATCAAGAATTCCTAAACAAATATTTTTAGCAAATGATATTTAAAAATTGTTAGAAATGTTAACTACTATTTATATAAAAGCTTCTTGATAAATTAATTTCATATTGTTAAATTTGTTTATTATCATATAAATTAAAAACTTAAGTAGAGAAGTTTGAGATTAATTGCAAGTGCTTGGACCAAAGAAATACTAACTTTCAAATTTTTTTTACTCAGTTTTTTTTTTTTTCCCCCTTCATCAGTATTGTTTATGCCTTTGTATTTTTATGTATTATAATGTTACAAAATTTATTGGAGATTAGAATTATTCTTTTGCATTTCTGTTTTAAATATGTTTTCGGCATTTAAAAGTGTGATTTTGTTTTTTATTTTAAAAATGGTATGTTAATAAAAGGTTTTTAAAGAATAAAATTTTTTTAATCATTTGAATTATTTTACACCAAAATGATAGATCTAAAGGGCTAGTGCTTGTTGGCACATGTTCGAGTCGCAGTGACACAATAGATGTTTATAGTGGTTCGAAATTCACTTTAAACTGTAATGTCCCAGTCTAATATGACTGTAGAGCATTGGGCGTAGGACTCACAACTCTATCTTAAAAAGAAAACATCTCCTGTCTCAAAATCTGCCAGAAGGCAAGACAATCTTGGCCCACAATGAGGCTGTTGTGCTAACGCAGAAGATAGATCTGAAAATATTGATTCTCTAATTCCTAATAGTTATTCACATAAATAAAAACTTAAATTAGAGATATTAATGTAATATTCAATTACTATGTTACTTTGATTCAATTTATTCTAAAAACTTGTTTTGTCATGGATATTAACAAATTAAATGCAGTTAACAAATTAAATTGACACTAAATATTGTGATATCATTTTTCTCATATATGTTAAAGATGCATTTGAGAATTAAATTATTTTTCAAACCTATTAACATAAGTTATTCATAAATGATTTTGTATAATCTGTTCTAAATGTTTATTCTTTTTTTTTAGCTTTTATAATAGTGAAAATAGTTATGTTATGATATTTACATGATAAATACAGATTTTTGGAGTGATTTGTTTTAGTACAGTATTTTTAATAAATAATAGTAATTTAATATTAATAATAAATTTTTAAGATATAAAATATTTTTAGCAAAATAAATGTTCAACTGCTTAGTATTATATATTCGATATTATTCATATGTATAAGAAATATCACTTTAATTGTATAAAATTTATTTTGAAGTAACTTTAAAAATAATGTTATAAATGTTATTCTAGTTCTATATTACATATTAGTTTAAATATAAGTGTATATAAAAGTAAATTTAAATTTCATTATAAAATATTACTAACAAAACTTGGTATATTGGCAATATAGTTATCAGTATATCTTTGACTTTATTCCATGATAAATTAGATAAATGATAGAATCTATCTATCTAATAGTAAATAATTTTACAATCAATTATTTAAAATAACAAAAAATGAGCTGTAATAATTATGAAGCTGAGAAAAATATGTGCTATTTATATTGAATGAGCAGATATGATTCAGTGTTGGCCAGCTATAGAAAATAAAAACAATTTTAGTTTTCGGGAATTTTAGGAAAAAATATCGATATTAAAAGGGTTTAGATTTTAAATAACTCGCCTTAAATAATATCAATTATTGAATATAACTCGGAATCAGCTAGTTTGCCTAATTATATGTGAAAAGTCAAAAATTTTTAATGAAACAAAATATTAACTACAATTTTAAAATTAAAAAAGTATGTATATGTGTTTATTTCATACCACAAATTATGTAGAAGAAAAAAACTTTTCTATCATATTCATTTAGGTATTTATCATTCTTGGAAGTAAAATAAAGTCCATCATCAATTTAAGATTCTTATTTTAATATTGTAAAAATTTAATTCATTCTTTTTAATGTTGAATCTATTCGTTCTTTTTTAATGTTGAATAATTTTCTTTTTAGTGTTGTAATCTATTTCGGAACATTTCAATTGTGAAACATGCATATATAATGTTCTTCGATTTATTTATCAAATAATAACTAATTACATTATAAAATAAACTTATTTTGTAACAATTTATATTCACTTTTGCAAAGTATTATTACAATGTATTGCTACATTACAATAACATTGTGGTTTACATTCAATTAAGAAGAACTAATTATAATCTTTGACTATGTGCCAGAAAAAAAAAAAAATTAGCTGTCTAAGTGCTATTGTTGTTAAGTTTTACTGGAATATATATGCATTTTTATACATATAAATTAAAATTAGAAATTTTAATGACTTGGTAGAATGCCATATATAAATGCTACTAAATTATCTCCATTCATATATAAAAAAACATGGAAAATAAGATAGAATATCATGTTGCATATTATTTTATTCCATTCAAAATATTCTATAAATCACAATCAAAAAACAATTTTCACAGTAGTGTGATAGTGACAATCTCTGACATGAAAAATGTTGGGTTTTTTGCTTTTTACAGATTTTTTTCTTTATCGTAGGTGGTATTGCCATCTGAAAATTGCTTTAAATTACAACAATTTCTGATAAAAATTAAAACTTCTTTCTCTGGGGTAAAAATAAATTTTCAATAATTGCAATAAATTTTAAATCGGAAAACTGTACATTGAATTGTCATGGATGATTTGTGGTAAACATCGAGATTTTTGATGCGTTGGCTCGAGTTTTCATGGCACCCAACTAATGGAAAATTATCAACTTCTCCGATAAATTTTAAATAGTAAAAAAAGCCTAAAATTACTAAAGAAACGTACATATAGAAATGCCTCATTAAACCATAAATCTTCAAAGAAAAAAATGGCGATTCTGCAATGCTAGCAATTGTTTTTATGAAACAAAAAGCAACTTTTGACGTTGCGTCTTACAACTTCTGTGTTGAATCTAGAAAAAATGCTTTTGTCTTGGTAGCAATGCAACAAGCCTTGTGCTTCGACAAAAAAAAAAAAAAAAAAAAATTTTCATCCAACTGTACTACATCGATGACACACGTAAAACTAGGCAAAAAAGTTAAAAGTGTATAATAAAGGAACTGTAAAATTTGAAGTTCCTGTTGATGATGAAACAAAAGGAATACGACGAGAAAATGTTTTATCTATTCTTGTTTTATAAAACAATTTAACTTCAATTTCGAAAGTCACTTCAGATAACTAAGTTATATTTCAGAAGGACCGCAAGAGTATAATTAATTCGAAAAGGGAAATTGTGCGTATTGCAAAACGCAAAAAGGAACTATACAATGTTATAAAATTTTCGAATATGCTTCGGTAGTGAGAGAAATTGAACAATGATACTTAAAGTTGAGTCACCTAAATAAATGATCTTAAAAAAGTACTCAATATTCTGTGGAATAAATTTTAAATGTAATGAGTCGCGCTGTTTTAAAATTTACATCCATAGTAAGCATTCTCTAAAAAGCTGATAAAGCGTTGCTATGAATCGATAAGTGCAATTCATTCTGATTTTTATATGGCCTAATGTATATCGAGTCCTTAGAACGATCATGTTAAATTGCAACGTTTAGTGTTGATTTTTCAAGATCTGTGCATGTTTATTTTATAAGATAAAAAAATGATGTAAAATCTGCATTTCTTAAATTCAAAGCTTACATTGAAATTAAGCTGCATTGTAAAATTAAGACTCAATACTGACAACGGGCTTGAATACGCAGGTTAGAATTTTGAAGACTTATTGGAAAACAATGTAATTAAGACGGAACGAAATTGTGCGTATTATCTCCAAAAATGAGCTGAGTTGCAGAAGGAGAAAACCAACTTGCGTTTCAATGGCACGATGCCTGTTATTACAATCTATACTTGCTGTGATATTCGGGGTTAAAGCGGTAAACATTGCTGTGAACATGCGAAATCGATGTTCAACTTGAAGCATAAACGAAAGCAAAACTCCATTAAAAATGTTTTTACAAGAAGCCAGATGTGAGACACTTCCAGACATTTGGAAAAAAGCCTTCGACCTCAACAAAAAAAAAAATCTTAGAAAGAAAAATTTGACGCAAAATCAAATGGCAGCATAGTTTTCACGTACTCTGATGCTCGAAAAGTTTAATTTTATCAAATAAATAATTCTCTTTTTAAAAAAAAGGGCACTTAATTATCTATTTTGCTTATTAACTCAAAGGGCATGAGACCACCGCTATGTTTCAACATTTTACAAAGAAGGGCTAGTGGCCGCTACGCGGCCAAGGATCTCCGTAATAATCTACAATAACAATGCTCGAAAAGTTTGTAAACTGTGGGATCTTTGTTTTTCTCCTAATTTGACCTTTGCTCATTCTGTTTTATTACATGCAACTGATTTCATCAACATCTACATTTTTGATATTTTTCATTTATAATTTTATTAAATAAATAATTCTTTTTTTTTAAAAAGGGCATTTACTTATCTATTTTGCTTATTAACTCAAAGGGCATGAGACCACCTCTATGTTTCAACATTTTACAATGAAGGAGCTAGTGGCCGCTACGCGGCCAAGGATCTCCGTAATAATCTACAATAAGAATAAGAGACTGTGGAATCTTGAAGCGAAAAATGTTACAACGAGCATAGATGTAAAATTCCAAACGAATTTAAGAACTCCAGTAATTACGTTTTTCTGCCGCAAATCAGATCCGCATAAAAGAGAAATTATAATCAGTGGCATCACTCTCCAGGACAACGGAAACGAAATTAATGATTCCAATTCACGGATGAGATTCTTTTTCAAACCGAAAGGCCGTCCTATTGATCAAGTGGCTAGCGCTCTGGCCTTTGGTATCAAAGGCTTCAGGTTCGAATTCTGGCGGTGGCATGGATGTTTGTGAGTGGTTCGGAATCAACTTTAAACTGTAGGTCCCTGTCTGTTTAGTCCTCGTGTTCACAAGGCGACCGTAGAGCGACAAACCAAACCTATCAATCCGGAAGTTCTTTCCACCAGCATAACGCTCGAACGATGAAGATTCTTCTGGTGCAAATGAAAATCCCGCAGTTGAAATTCAAAGGGTGTTCTGGGAAACTAAAAAAAATAATTCTCACAGACCACCCTAGAAAAACAGTATTATGTAAAAAAAAAAAAAAAAATTAATCGAAGAAGCACCTATACCTATACCTTGACAGCACAAACCTTCTATCTGAATTTAAAAAGGAAATAGTGGTGCTTGAATGCCATGAAGTGTAAGAAACAGTGAAAAATATTGGGAACGAAAGCTCACCAGTAGAGGGAGTCATACAATCATTGAAAAGTAGGCTGAGTTAGAAAGTATAGTCGCTTTTTCGAAGAGGAGACTTAATTTTTCAACAGGGTTATTATATAATAATATTCGTCAGAGTCTGTCTATCGTTAATCATAGTAGATTATTATATAATAGCAATTGGTTGTAGATGTTTTCAATACCTCCAAGGGAGTTGAAAATGTTAACAAATTGCTTCAATGCAAAGAGCGTCTTGCTTGTCATATCGACTTTCTTTTAGAGAGCAATTTCAATGGAGGGATGTAGCTGAGGTGTCTGAGATTTCAGGATAGCCAGAAAGGAAATTTGTGAGTCCACTGGTATTAAAGGGTAGACCCTCTTTTGAGGGACTTATTTTTCTCGGTAGAGACTAAGATGGTAGAAGTTTTTTTTTTGGGGGGGGCTTTGAAATATTTCTGCCGCAATATGACTGCTTCCATGACGGAATATGACCCTCCTGTGCGGAGTTAACACAATTTGAGTTGTCAATCAACTCCAACTATAGGCATTCCTTGAAGTGCGGTCCCTACACTTAAGACATCTTTTACGAGATCCGAAATTACTACTTCCGTGGTGAAAATAGTTGCATGAAAATCACTGAGTTGCCCCAGATCTTCAGTTGTACTTCTAAACTTTTACTGAAAGGTAAAGCATAATCCAGACTTCAAAAAATTTTCAGACTGGATTCGTTCCTTGAAAAGAATAAGCTGCCAAACAAGAACTTTCTTTGCCTTATTCTTCAGCTGAATCATCTTGATAGTGCGGAAGCTTTCCTTGAGGGCTTCTTTGATTTCAGCTGCACTTATAGTAATTGGAAGGCATTTAATTACTGTCTTAAGAGACCTACTAGATTTAGTCGTCAGTGTGAACGGGCTTGTTGCCCGTAATAGAAGTATTTTAAATAGTTTTCAGGGGAGCTTTATAACAATCTGGTCGTTGAAATATTTACCAATAAGTTGAGTGAATCTTTTAACGTCATCCTCAAGTCGTTATCTTGAAAGGTGGTAGTCTGGCTGGAGGTAGGATAGGAAATAATTTTTCCATTGCCACTAATTCCTTCGTGAAGCAAACCGAAAGAACTTTTGATGGGTATTTGCTTAGCAGGTAATACTTTTGGAGCTTTCAGCCAAGTGCTTCTTCGAAGGATGGGGAAGGGGGGGGACTTTGAGAATCGGTATTTGAAGAAGAGTATACTTCGAAGTTTGGTACAGTACAGGGTCTAATATGCTTTAAACAGCATTTCAAATCAAGAATGTTCTTGATGTGAATGTGATTTGAATGTTCTTGACAGTCGTCGATCCATCTAATATATGTTTATTCGTCCACATCATCAGCAATAAAGGGATTGTGTTTTAGTTGTCTTAAAATATTTGATTCTTGTAACGCTAAATTTATTTCATTTATTTATTATTTTTATTTTTATTTTTCGACAATATCTGTATAAAATTTTCTTCAGGAATATTACAAGGTAAAGAAACCAATATATAGCAAAATCCTAATAGCGATTGGCATTGGCAGAGCAGTGTCCCTAGTTTGAGAGACAATACATTAAAAAAATAATACTTTTTATACTTGAGATAAAACAAACACATTAAAAATATTAATGCCAAGATATATAAAATACAAAAAATCAAATATTGATGAATAGTTGTTTTTATTTATACAAAAATATTTAAACACTTTTCCAAAATATAAATTTCCGGTTTCTATAAAATCTTGTAATAAACAACTTTTTGCAAAATAATAGAAACAAGTGAGCCTCTTGTCTTACTTGCGTATAAGGTGAATATGACAGGAAATGAATGAGATTTATGATGATGAGAGTATGATGGTTGATGAAGCAATATTTTATTCATTAGCATTATTTGACTACATTGATAGTCTAAGTAGAGAAACCAAATATAAGGATAATTTTTTATTATTATTTCTATGAAAGGAGAAAGATGCGGTCAACTTGGATTTTTTTCTTGGAAGAAATTTTGGTGAGAAATTAATCCGAAAATCACACTCGTAGAATAAAAATTTTATAACACAATTTTCTTACTTTTCCGGTACTTCTTTTGTTATTTTCTAGTCATAATAAAAATTAATATTCACTATATATTAGTGACTATTACTGTCAAAAAAAATTCTTGCATTATAAAATCTACAATAATTTCATAAATGCACAAATGAAAAAAAAAAAAAAAACCTGAAGACATTTTAAATAAAACAAAACAAAAACATCATTGGCATTCAAGAAATTTAAATCAAGTCTTTTTACGCCACTGTAAATTTGATAGTTAATGAATTATGGAAATAATATACAGATGATCCTCGACTTCCACATAATTTGTTCCTGAAAGTGTGTGCGAATGTTGAATGTTCGAAAGTAGAAGGATGTAAAAATTATGTACAAAAATTGTGTTATAAAATATTTATTTATCAACATGTATAATAACGAAAATCATCTGGCCAAACTTCTATTTCAGTTACCTTAATGGCCTTAGTCATTATTTTTCCCCATATAATATCGTTTAAAAGTAGTCCATTTGGTCTATGGGCCGAATGGTTAGTTTTTTCCTCTACGGCCATTTTGTGCCTACGGTGGCTAAACTGACCGGGATCTACAATTTGAGGTGGATTCCGGACCGCTAACAAACATATATGACACCTTCAGGATTTGAACATAAAGCTTCTAGTACCAAAGACCAGAGCGCTAGCCACTTGGCCATCAGGCCAGTGGGCTATATGAGACGGACAATATTGTAAGGAAGAAACACAACATTAACTCCCAGTATAAATTCTAAGATTTTGGTATCCTGAATCATTGTCTAAGACTAATAACGCTTTAAATTGCAAATTATGATTTCAAATTATACTTAACTGTTATTATTATGCTTAACTGTCGGCACGAAATGTAAAGTGAATCAATCTTTAAATATCAATGCAATAACCAAGTCATTTTTATGCAAAATGACTGGAAGCAATTCTTTAACTTTCCCTTTCGATGTTTCGGGATTTTCCGCTTAATAAACTAACAATGGCTTCAGTTTTAAATCATCAATTAAATGTCCACCAAGAAGCAATGTCAATCAGCTTTTGAAAGTTTTATGTCGAGGAAAAAAGATTCTTCCTTCAGTAAAAACGCACGATTAGGCCTTTTTTTCCAAAACAAAACCTGTTTCATCTACATTGAATATTTTTCTATGAGAATATTCTCCATCCATAATAATTTTGGACAATGAGGAAATAAATTCCTTTTCAG
The DNA here is from genome assembly GCA_021605095.1 of Caerostris extrusa. NCBI lineage: Eukaryota > Metazoa > Arthropoda > Arachnida > Araneae > Araneidae > Caerostris > Caerostris extrusa. The sequence continues at coordinate 63,155 of BPLR01017374.1, forward strand.
CATCTTTATCTGCATCAGTCAATTCTCAGGGAATTTAATAGTACGTAAAGAATATCTCATATTTAATTTATCGAACCAGCCATTATTTGCGTGAAACATTGTTAGAATCTTCATTTAATCAAGCATTCCAATCTTCATGTAAATCTAAGAGTCTTAGCTTGAATAACTGAAAACTCAGGAGACAATATTTCGACATTGTTTCTAAAAAACTTGGCATAGTGATGGATGAAATGGAAAGATTTATCATTATGGATTGATAATCAATCTTAGAAGATATATTTCTACAATTTTGAAAATATTCCATACTTTTATTCTTATTTTTCAAAACTGAACAAATCTAGATCTGTTTATGTACAAATGCCCGATTGAAATAAAAGATTCACCGTTTTAGGAACGTTTAAATATTTCAATCTTTGTCTTGATTTTATTAAGTTTATGAATCCGTAATTTCTTTTTTGTTCGTATTAACATTGAAATTTTTTCAGTTTCGCGCTCATATTTAGGAATTTATAAGGACAAACTTGACTTGACTTTGCTTAGTGCTTTGAGATGTATGCTCGCTGACGCTAATAAGGAAGAAACATTTAAACATAAACTATAAAGTGTCAAAAGACAACATGTTAAAAAAGGGCATTTAATTATCCATTTTGCTTATTAACTCAAAGGGCATGAGACCACCGCTATGTTTCAACATTTTACAAAGAAGGAGCTAGTGGCCAAGGATCTCCGTAATAATCAACAATAACTAAGACAACGCGTTGTAATGCAAGACTGATACTTGGCTTGACTTAATTTGACCTTGAGATTTATGCTTAGCTGCTTTATTTCAATTTATCCAATTATTCTTGAGAACAAATCAAAACTGAAACTGTTTTGACCTCTTACTCAGATATTTTTTTTTTTCTTACGCAGCGGGCAAACACTTGTATTGGATGCCTTAAGGCAAGCGCTGCACAGACGTTACTCACTTTGCATTACCCAGGGAGCAAGTGTAATTTGAAGATAAGCCACTGGCGCAGAGTAACAATGCCCCCGCAACGCTCTACGATCATTAGACCGGGATCTACGGTTTTAAAGTGGATTCTGAACCATTACAAACATCCATGGCACCTCCGGGACTCGAACCCGAAACTTGTGGTACCGAGCGCCAGAGCACTAGCCACTCGGCCATTCAGGCCCTATACTCAGATACTTTATTATAGCAACACAATAGTACATTCCAAGCAAATACAGAACAAAAAAATCAACTATATTTAGAACGACTCCACTGTGTCCCAAGTAAACAGAATATAAAAAAATGTCAGATTATTGCATCTATTTTTTTTTTTTTTTAACCTTTTTCATGAAATGCCAATTTTCATATAATTCTTTTCCCAGCGTTCTGCATGGAAATAAATTTTTCACTGCAAGCAAAAAATATTTAAAAAGTTTAGTTCTTTAAAAATTTGCGAAATAGCGTTGTATGAAAGTCGAGGACCTCCTGTAAGTGGATTAGAATAAATTTCGTGTCTTACAATTTTCTTTGAGGGGGCCTGAATGGCCGAGTGCTAGCGCTCTGGCGCTCGGTACCACAGGTTTCGGGTTCGAGTCCCGGCGGTGCCATGGATGTTTGTAGTGGTTCGGAATCCACTTTAAACGGTAGGTTCCGGTCTAATAGGATCGTAGAGCGTTGTGGGGACATTGTTACTCCGTTGCTTATCTTCAAGTTACACGCGCCCCTGGGTAACGCAAAGTGAGTACGTGAATCGGAGCACGTGAACGGAGTGCCTTGGTCGCGCAGCGACCAAACCTCCAAATTGTGAAATGAAATATAGTGGCAGTCGGTCAAAGCCCATTACCAATAAAGTCCTTAAGATTGAGATCAACAAGTTAATTTAATTAAAAAACACAGCAGAGTTAAAAAAGAGAACAAAATAGAAAGTAAAAACACTAGAAAAATTAAGGAAAACATAAAAAGAAAAAGTACCCTAATAAAAACAGAGCACCAAAGCAGAAGCATGAATAACCTTCGCGGAGCAAACGTTGGCAGACAGTGAACCAGACATCAGCGCAAAGTCCATGTGACCTTGGTACGGAGAAAGCGCGGGTGAGTAGTTCAAACAACTTTGGCGGAGAAGAAATGAACTCAGAATGCGGAGAGAATTGCAAATTAGCTATTTATTGATGTTGACAGTGAACCTCGGTCTTTTGCGGCTAGAAGGAAGCGATAAATCGTAATCATATATATTCATAATATTTATTACTGCATTTTGAGATGAGTTTACCGTATCATAAAAGTTGGTTGCTATTTTTCAACGTATTCACGGAAAGAAGGCATAGAGAGGGAGTGTTTAATATCTTTACTACGAAAGTACCACGGAGCATTAACGATCATTCGAATTATTTTATTTTCAAGCCTTTCAATCACAAGGAAATTACTGTTCGCCGTACAACCCCAGACCGGACTCGCATATGCTATAATAGGACGGAGGTAGGAGAGGTAGATTAGTTTTTTCAGTTCAAGGGTTAGTGATGAGTGTCTGCCCAAAAAGAGTATAAAGTTTTCTAAGTTGATTATTAAATTTAGTACGGAGGTAGTCAGTATGAGGTTTAAAGGTTAGTCTACGATCAAGAATGACACAGAGATATTTTGCTTCTTTGGACCAGGAAATGTTAGTATTAAAAATTAAAATGTTAGGAGGATTACAATTAATTTTCCTGGTAAAAAGTACTGCTTCAGTCTTCGCGACGTTAAGCTTTATTTTCCATTTATCGAGCCAGAGTTCAAGTTTATGAATGTAGTTTTGTAAATTTTTTTTTGCATAATTTGTATGTTCCTCCCCTGTGTAATAATGGCTGTATCATCAGCGTAAAGAGTCAATTTAATAGTGTGATCTTGTGGTATGTCATTAGTAAAAATATTGTAGAGGAAAGGTCCTAAGATCGAGCCCTGAGGGACGCCTGCAAGGATTTTACAGTTCCTGGAGTCTACATTATCCACCGATACAACAAACGACCTGTCAGTTAGATAGTTCTGAATAATTTTGATAAGAGAGGGAGAGTATTTAAACTTAATCATTTTGAAGATCAACCCATTAATCCAAACTCTGTCGAAAGCCTTTGCAACGTCAAGGAAGATTGCGGCTGTGTTACCTTTCAAGAGAAACCTTCAGAGATAGTTTCAACAATGTTGTAAAGTTGATGAGTAGTAGAGAGGGTTTTAGTAAAGCCAAATTGCTGAGGTATTAGTATATTGAGAACATTTGATTCTTGATTGAGAAGATCCGAAATAATGCGTTCTACAATTTTGCTGAGAGTTGAGAGCAGAGAAATTGGACGATAGCTATTGGGAGAAGTAGGATCTTTACCTGGTTAAAGGATTAGCAAAATCCTGGCAATTTTACAAGAGTTGGGAAAGTAGTGAAGAGCAAGAATTGCATCAGTAGTTTTGCATATTTGAAGCACAATTTTAAAAGGGACATTTTGAAGCATTTTATTAGTTATGCAGTCAATACCAGGTGTTTTACTAACTTTTAAAGAAGAGATGATATTGATGATGGATGATGCTTTAGTAGCAGGATTAGTATCTGTAGCATTTTCATTTTGTTCCAGAAAAGAGGAGATGGCGCAGTCAACTTCGGAGACAATGTTATTATTGTTAGTAGGATTTTCCTGAAATTGTTCTTGGAGCGTGGATGCTAAGATCTCAGCTTTTTCAACGTTAGTGGTGATAGTAGCATAATTACTTTGGAGAGTAGTGATTTTAGATCTTTTTTTCCTGATGTTGTTACAAAGTTTCCAAATGGAACCATCCTTGACGTTAGCAGTCTGCAGCCGCTTATCCCAACAGTCATTTTTATAATTAGAGATAGCCCTCCTAAGAACATTTTGATGATGATTATACAGATTTTTGCTTCGCAGATCTTTATAAATTTGCCAAAGCTTTCTAACGTTATTACGATTAGTGAAAAGAGTTTTAATGTGGGGGAAGTAGGTGCGGTTACTAGTAGGAATAGGTTTAGAAGCAGCGCGATGCGCAACAATAATTTTGTTAGTGAGATCAATGACTGCATCTTCAATATCAGCAGGAGTTAGCAAAGGGGTGAGAGAGTAATTAAAGTTAGCACCAAGAGTATTAGAGAATTGAGACCAGCAGGTGGTGAGTTGGGGGTTAATGTTAAAATTATGAACGCGAAATTTATAATCAATGATGACGGGGTTGTGGTCAGAAGAGAGTTCATCCAGTGAGGAAATAGTATGGGTAAAATGAAAGTTATTAGACACAACAAGATCAATAATGGAAGTGGAATTTGTTCCGATTCTGGTAGGAGTGTTTGGAGCCGAAATATCCATATCATGATTATTAGCATAGCTTTGTAAAGCAGCGCCAGTGCTATTATTATAAGAACAACCCCAGGTGATATTGGGCGCATTAAAGTCGCCAGCAAGAATTACGCTATTATTAAGAGAGAAGAGAATGTCAAGATCATTAGTAAGGTTAGGGATCGCAATGCCATTAGGAACATAAACGGAGTTTATAAACAGAGAGGGAGATTAGGAAAATCTAAGGAAACTATAGTAGCTTTAATCCCTATGAGCTACGGAGTAGCAACATGAGTATGTGGAAGACAGTTCTTAATAAATATACCCGTACCTCCAGAGACAGGATCTTGAGGACCATCATTTCTGTAAAAAGTGTACCCCATTAAGCGCGGTGTTTGTGAATTTTTAAGATGTGTTTCCTGAAGCAGAAGTCAGGGTTATAAGTTTCAACAAAGTTAGTGAAGTCAAACATTTTATACCAAATATTGCATGCATTCCAATAGCATATACGAAGTCCGGAAACCAACTGAGTCATTAGGGAGCAGTAGAAACAGTTTGCGATGCTAGTCCGTTAATGAAAACCTGCATCTTGTCAGCTTTGTTAGTCGTATTTCTTAACTGTTGGAGAAAACCTGCAGAATTTTGAATATCTGAGAAAATGGAAATAAATTCCTTCATAATTAAGAGAGTGTTATGTATGAAAGGTGCTTGATCAGTGAAGCTCTTTAATTGACTCAGCTGATTTGTGGTGAGATCATTGAGCGAGGAATTTAAAGGTGCAGAATGTTGTGGCAGAGTAGAATTTTTGTAGCTGACGCATAGGAAAAGTCAGAAGTTACTTGTCGGGCCGGTGCATATTTCGGGAAAGTAGCATACTTGGTAGAATTGATTTTAATTTTCGGGAACTTAGAGCACCCTCTCCATGCAGCGATATGCCCCGATTCACCGCAATTGATGCACTTGGGAATGTCGAGCTTATCAAAAACTTTGCACTCTTTATGAGAGTGTTCCTCTCCACATTTGAGGCATCGGGCCTTAAATCCACAGTTATTGGAACTGTGATGAAAGTAATTGCATTTGTAACATTGCAGGGTGGTAGGCTTTTTGTTATATTTTTCGACAACAACTGTAAAATAGAGAAGACGAGTGAGTTTAAAGATGTCTTGATTTTTGGCCGATCTTGCCAGTGCCACCTGAAAAATAGGGAGTGGCTGCTTGTCCTTAGTCCTAGTGAGTTGAACTACTTTTTCAGTTACGAATTCCTTCTCAGCCAAAGCATCTTTAATATCGGTAGTTGAGATTTCTTTGTGCAGTCCCTTAATGACCGTTTTGATCGGCCGAAGAAATTTTGGAGTAATGATAAAGTATTCGATATTATTTTTATTTAAGAATTTAGTTATTTCGCGATGTTGGTCTTCGGAATTTGGAAAATTTTTATCATTTCGCCTGCCAGTTTTACATTTATCATATCGTCAAAGTGGTCATTAATGTTCTTAAGCATCTCAAGTATGTTTGCTTTGGGTTTGACCATAATGGGAGGCAATTTTCGGACAACATTAACCGTTTCATCTTCTGCTTCTACTTCATTGCTCAGAGCATTAAATTGATTACTTGTTATTACTTCAGTATTGCTGTGTGTTTTACTAGAGATATAATTAGATTTTGCTATTATTTTTTTTTTTTTTTTATTAGGAGTTTTAAACTCCCTAGAGTCATTTGAGCTGTGCGAAATTTCGTTGGCATTACGTTTAGTTTTAGGTTTAGTTACATTAAGTTTTTTAGCATTACTATTATCATCAGAGATTTTACTAGCTTTACTTTCAAGATAATGTACAGGACAGTTGGTAATAGGGCATTTGAACCGACTTACCCATTCAACCAGGTATTGGCGCTTCTTCAGTAAGTTCTCATTCATTTGAACATAGTCCTGTGGCAGGTCTGATCTTTGGGATTGGACAATGACGGTATCTATAACATCCATTTCCTTGAAGGCTGTGGATACCTGGCGGCACATTTCAGCAGGGGTTACTTTTTCAGTCTCTTTAGTTTGTTGATTAGAGTCCATTGCAGACGGCGAGAGTACTTCACGTTGGTCCTCAGAAGGTCCGTTCCCCTCGGTGGAAATATCCATCTCATGCATCGTTCGGCAGTATAAAAACGCAGACGGGAAAAACACGTCTGCTCACTTCCGCATTCCAAACGAGACTTATAAAGTGAGTACGTCTGAGCAGCGCTTGCCTTAAGGCATCCAAGACGTCCATGTCTAAGTGTTTGCCAGCTGCATTAGAAAGAAAGGCTTGTTTTCTAATGTTTCACCTCATTGGTATGTGATTTTTTTCCCCTCTTATTCTGTCTTAATCTCTTTATTACCTTTCTCTATTTGAATTCTTTGGTTCTATGTTATTATTTTGTTGTATAAAATGAGTAGCTAAATTCTTTTTAGAACTTTTAGCTAAATTCTAGAATTTTTTTTTTTCCTTCTGTATTTTACTGTGTAGGCGAAGAATTGTTCGGGTTTTTTTTTTTTTTTTAGCAACGAGCGTTTCTCACTGCCTTTACTCAGTAAAGTGCATATTTATTTTCTGTTTTAGTCAGTAGTTTTTTAAATATTTGGTTTTGTTTATTTTATTCTATTATGGCTGTTGTCGAGGGAGTTTCGCTCTCCTCAAACAGCACAACCATGTCTCTCTCCCCTGCTAACCAATCAACCAGTATGCTTAATTTGATTGACGTTAATACTAACCCGACAGCGTTTAACTTTATTCAAGAAATTGATCAACTTAATATTAGCATTAACAATTTTTCATCATTCTTTGAGTGCGAAAGCCTCAATGATCATCTGAACAACATTGAAAATTGCTTAAAAATTGAACCTCAAATACCTAATTTAGATCTTTTTATACAACTTACGCTTTCTAATATTTACCAATAAAAACTTAAGGAAGCAAATGAGTCTCATCTTGCTGAAACTCAATGATTCAAACAACTCGGTAACTACTCCTACTAAAAAGAAAAAACTTAAGGTCACACAAAAGGAAAGAAAAATTTAGTTAAACGGCCTAATACCAGTGATCCCACTGTTATCAAGTTATCTTCCAAATTTGCTTGCCTTAACCCCGATGAAAGTCTTGGTCCTAGTGATGCAGACAACATACCTCCTGCTAAACTTGAAGACATTTCAAAAAATGTTGATAAATTACATCTGGACGAAAACAGTATGTACACAGATCTCACTAATGACCAGAATATTGCTTCTTCTTGTCCTGCACCCCATACTATTAAATATGTTCCTCAATTATAATAGACAACATACAAAATTCTACTGAAATTCTTAAGAACTTCAACCAGATTACAAATTCAAAGATTGAAGGACGCCTTTCTGGAGGCAAATTAAAAGTTTTTCCAACCACACCTGATGACTACAGATCCATACGGAAGCAAATTGATCACCTGAAACTTAAAAGTCATACATTTGAATTGCCCCAAGAAAAGCAACTTAAAGTTGTAATTCGCGGACTGCCTTCAGATCTCCCAATTGATGTCATCATGCAGGAACTCCAAATTCTCAACTTTCATCCTGAATTCATCACTTCACTTCGTAATCGTACTGGTACCGGCAATCTACCTCTATATCTAATAGTTCTACCAAAAATGAACAAAACAAAAGAATTTTCGACCTATCCGCCTTATATTACTTTAGGGTCAAAGTTGAACCACTCAGAAGAAAATCAGGACCCAGCCAATGCTATAAATGTCAAGAATTCTATCATCATAGCAAATTCTGTACAAAAGACCCTCGATGTCTCAAATGTGCTGGACCTCATGCCACCAAAGAATGCACAAAAAGGCCAGATGAAGCTCCCAAATGCGCCCTTTGCTTTGGAGAGCATACTGCAAATTTCTCAGGTTGTCCTAAAAACCCTGCTAATTTCACTCCTGCTCCTCCCCCGAAGGTCAACGCTTGGACGGAGAGACTTAAAAAACAAGCACAACAAATGAAGCCTGAGAACTCCAACCAATTGTCTCTTCCCGCTCATCAGAAGGCTTCTCCAACTCTTCCTCCTTCTTCAGATGACTTTCCAACTCTTCCTACCCAGACCTCTCACCATACTACTTCCTCCAATACTCTGCAGGCTTCCACGGAAACGCCTCCAATTCCACTCATTCTGCAACAATTAGTTGGGGTACTTTCAAATCTTTCTGTTTTAATAAATGCTCTTCAAAATCAACCAGTCAATAACATTCAATAGATCGACCAATAATTCTATCTTATGCGTGACATGGAACTCCAATAGTCTTAAAGGAAAAATTAATGAATTACAAAATTTTATTTCTGAAAATAAACCTCATGTAATTGCTCTCCAAGAAACACATCTTCGACCAGGCGATTCCTTCAAAATTCCAAATTATATCATATATCGCTCCGATCGTCTTACCCACAGAGGAGGAGGCACGGCTATCTGCATTCGTAAAAATATTAATCATCATCAAATTCATTTTACTACAACCAGCTTTGAAAACTCTGCTATTGTTATTAATCTCAAGAATAACCTTAAAATTACTGTTGCTAGCATTTATCGCCCTTCAATTGGTAGATTCCTCACACAAGAACTTGATACAATAGCGAACTCCAATCAACAAGTACTTCTACTTGGTGACTTCAATTCAAGCATCCTGCATGGAATAATGGACGCAGCAACATAAATGGTTCTATTCTCTTCGATTGGACAAATCTTAATGCATTCAATGTTATTGCTCCTAATGATCCCACATATTTCTGCCTTCACAGTCCTTGCAATAGTACTCTTGACATCGCACTTCTTAAAAATTTAAACGCCGGGCCTGCTTCTTCTATCAACGATCTTTCCAGTGATCATAACCCTGTGATAGTTGAAGTCTCTCATAATTCATTTACGCCCTTCCTCAATAGCATAATCACAACTACCAATTGGAATATTTTTACTAAAATTCTCTCTCAAAGCATTCCTGGTAATCCAGTCATCTCCAATATTCAAGATATTGACAAAATAATTGATAAATTTAACTATGCTGTTACTTCTGCTATCAACCTTGCTAGCAAATCTAAAGAACTCAGTACACCACACCAAAAACTTCCTACTGAAATCACCTCTAAAATTGCGGAAAAAAAACAGAATTCGTAAATTATGGCAAGATACCAGGTTTCCTCCGTTCAAGCAATCCGTCAACAAGCTTCAAAAAGAAATAAAGCAAATGATTCACAAATTAAAAAATGACAGATGGAATGAATTTTTATTAGGCCTAAATCCAGAAGATAATTCTCTCTTCAAAATTAACAAACATTTTACCAAAAATATCCCAAAATTCCTCCACTGGTTGGATCCACAGGTCTTATATTCTCATCTTCTGATAAAGCGAACTCTTTTGCTGAAAACCTTGAACTCTCCTTTCAAGAAAACACAGAACCTTGCGATTACTCTCAAATTGAGCATGTTGAAGATGCAGTAACTTCCTTTCTAGCTGATCATCAAAATTATCATAACAATATTTTTTTTTTTCTCCATCTGACATAGTTAACTTAATCAAGAATCTCAACATTCGGAAATCTTCTGGACCTGACAACATTCCAAATAAAGCCTTAATGTGTCTCCCCCTTAATGCCATTACTCATCTTGCAAAAATCTACAACAGCTGTACTAAATATCACTACTTCCCTCCTATCTGGAAAAAAGCAAATATCATCATGTTCCTAAACCTGGCCAAGATAGGAAATTTCCTCAAAATTATCGGCCCATCAGTCTCCTTAGCTGTGTAGGAAAACTTTACGAAAAACTCTTAGTGAGACATATTACTTCTTTTTGCGATAAAAATTCCATAATTCCAGCAGAACAATTTGGATTCCGTCAACATCACTCAACTTGTCATCAACTTCTACGTGTCACCAATATCATCACTGAAGGATATAACTATAAATTTTTTACAGGAGGTGTCTTTCTAGATGTCAAAAAAGCTTTCGATCGACTGTGGCACAATGGACTGATCTACAAAATGATCAAACTTCAATTTCCAACTTGGATCACACTTATCATTACAAATTATCTTAAAAATAGAACCTTTCAAGTTCGACTTCATAATGAATTCTCCAAAATCGGTCGTATTTGTGCTGGTACACCTCAAGGAAGCGTGCTAAGTCCTATTCTCTACAATATCTTTACCTATGACTTTCCTCAGTGCACTAACATTTCCACTTGCCTATTTGCTGACGATTCTGCTGCTCTTGCCCAAGGTGCTTCTATTCTTTATGTCATCAATACTCTTCAAAATTTTCTGAATATCCTAGAGGATTGGCTAACTAAATGGCGCATCGCAATTAATGTCTCTAAATCTCAAGCTATCATTTTCCGAAAAGGACACGCCAGACAACCATATATTAATCTCTCCCTTTTTGATCAACAAATTGAATGGGCGACTAATATTAAATATCTCGGTTTAATTATAGACAATAAACTTACGTTTCGAGCTCATATTCAAAAAATCAAAGAAAAATGTTGGAAAAAATTTTTATCTCACTCTACCACTCATTAATAAATTTTCTAAATTAACTTTGTCAAACAAACTTCTTCTCTACAAACAAGTTCTCAGGCCTATCCTTACCTATGCTGCCCCAATCTGGGGTCTAGCTGCACAATCTAACAAGAAATCTGTACAAATTATTCAAAACAAACTTCTTCGTATTATCACTGGAGCACCCTGGTTTGTCCGCAACTCTACAATTCATCAAGATTTAAAAATTGACTCTATTGACAACTATATTACTAAACTTTCTAGAAATTTCTTCAATACCATTGCTACTCACGAAAATCCTCTCATCAAGGCACAAACTATATTTACGCAATTGAATGGAAAATACAAGTATCCTTTGTCTACTTCTAAATGGAATCGAAGCCTCAAACCACCATAATTTCCTGCTCACTTATCGCTTTTTAGATATTTTACTTCAACGCATATTTACTGATCATAAATTTCTTGTTACGTTTCCATACCGATGATTTACATTTTTCTTACTTTCTTCTTTTTTTTTCTCTCATCATACGATTACTATTATCTATTTATCATGACTTTTCTTTCCTACTGCCTTCACATACCATTGAGTAGATGAACGCTTCGCGTTCAGGCACTCGACATCTTTATTCAACAATGATGAGAAAGAAAGAAAAAAAAATTTTTCTTTGAAATTTTCCTTTGCTTCTAGAAATTTTTCTTTATTGACTAAACTCCCAACAAGTATCTATTCAGCGAATAATAAAAAAAAATAATATTTAATGATTTAAATTCGATTATATTTGTTGTAAATTTTAATAAAATAATAAATCAATATAGTTCCATATTTTCGTTTAACTGCCACTGTGAAAATTTACTCAATTTTTTTTTTTTTTTTTTTTTTTTTAATTGTATATGTCTTGTAAATTAAATAGATTATTAAAATTTAAATTTGAGGCCTACTTTTTAAGTTTTATTTTTATTAATCATGGTGATTTTAAAAATTGCATTTAAAAATGTTTTCATTTCTGACATAAAATATTTAATAATTTTAATATATTTTTTTTTCTTTCATAAAAAAATGTTTCAAAGTGATGTATTTTTTGAAACATACGTTGTTGTGGTATTGTATATGTCTGCTTATTAATTAATCATGGTGTTACAATATTTAATATATTTTTTTCTTTCATTTGTGTGATTTCAGTTCATATAACTTTGTAAAAAAAAATTTTATGTCTAGAAGCGTGGTTGTTATTATTCTAAATTTTGTTTTTTATCTAAATGATGTATTGCCTATCTTATGATTTCTTAATTTAAGGTGTAAAATATATTCCTATAATCCTTGATAAACTCATATTGTAGGGGAAAAAAAGTCTTAAAGGGCACGATTGTTTTTCATTATTATAGAAATTTTGTTTTGTTATTTTCATATCTTTTAAAAGGAAGCGATTTATAATAACTTTTAATTAAATTCTCATAAAGTTTTTTCAATTTTTGTTTTTACATAGTGATATTTTAGAAACTTATTCTTTTTTTATCTCTTCTATATATCATCTATAAAAGCTTTAACAAATTTTCTGTATGTATATTTGTAGGTAATTTAGATATAAAAAAATAGAGATTATTACTTTTCTTAAAATGTTATATTTGTTGCAAACTTTCAGATTGTTGTCAATCCATTGGCTGCTTAACATTGATTTATTTAACAGCACCACAATAAAAAAAAAAATGGGGTAAAATTACATAATTTAAATTTAAAAAGGTTTTGAATGAAACTGCTTTTATATATGTGTGTGCCATCTATTGTAATACTAATAAAAGAATTTACATCTTTAAAAATTTTGAGACATTAAAAGTAGAATATGAATTTTTATTGACTGTTAAAACAGCATTAATTTTTTAAATGATATTTCGTAGAGGAAACAAATCATTAAATGTGATTCTTCCTGTTATCTTTATAATACAGAAATAGATTTTAATATAAACTATTTATTAATATTTTAACTAACATAAAACAAGCTTTTAGACATAAAAGTATTTTATGTATTCATTCAGTAAAGGTACAATGATTTTATTTTTAATACAAATATTGTAACTTAAATTGCAAGTTCAGCAAATTAACACAGTGTAATTGCAATCATAGTTTTAATGTTTATTTTGAGATAGATATAAGGACTTTACTAATATGTTTGACAGTAAGGGAAAAAAATAAGACTTATTTATGTGTTGTAGCTCTAAAAACTTAATTTTTTATTTCTATGTATCTAATGAACATTTTGGTAAAATCTTTTGCATTATTTCAATATTATATTATTTTACCAATAATGAAATTGATGTTAGTTTTTTGCAAACATTCATTATGTGTCAATTTTAATGTATTTAATAATAATATTTTTAAATGTGGACATTCTTCAGGGTGGCAGCAGAACTGATAAATCCGAGAATTTAATTTATCTTTACAAGTCAGGCTTGCATGTTTAGCAGTTCAGATCGCTACTCATTTTACTACAGTCTTGCATCCAATTTATTTTTTTTATGACGAGCTATCCAGTTTATGGTTTTCTCATTTTTAAACTTGTCTTTCACTAGTGTGTGTGTTTGCTTTTACTTGTGCTCTGCTTGTACTCATGCTATTTGCTTATGACAATTTAAAAAGTAGGATTTTAATATTTTATTAATTATTTAGTGTGTATTAAGCTTAAGTTCCTTTCGTAAGTCTAATTTTATAATCCGCATTGCTGTATCTGTATTGGTTGGTGTTTGTTACTTATATATTTAATTAATGGAAATTAAGCCTAAATTATTTCATCAAGTATCCTTTAGCATATGCATTGAATTCATTCATTAATTCATTATTTGTGTGCTGAATTACTAATTCTGCTCTTAAATTGGGCTTCCATTATATATATGTAAAGCGAAAAAAAAAGCAAGGAAATTCAGGAAGAATTGCCATTTGTGATGTTTTACTATTTATTTTCATGAGTTTCTTAAAATGGAAAACAATTGTTAAAATAAATAATGTAAGTCTCTCTTAATAATCTTAATAAAAATAGTTTAAATAAAATGATTTATCTGTATTTATTTTAGTAATAATGGTTATTTTGCATTAATTTGGGGGTTTACTTCAATATACTGTTTTAATAGATTTTTAGAATATTCATTCTATTTTCTAAAAATTAAATTTCTTAGAAATTTATTTTAATTTTCCCAGTTATATAATATTGTTTCATATGAAATAACTGGGAAAAATATTCTACATATACATTGATTCTCATAGGTAGAAAACCAGGAAACTAATATAATTAGTAGCCATAAGTCTGGAAGATTTTTAGTGTCTATAATCATCCTGATCTCTGATTTAATGTTAATCTAAAGATATCTTCAAATGTTAATTTTAACATATGACTTACTGTTAAATGTATGCACTTAAGTGTGATATGTTCTTAGATTCATAGTATAATGAACGAAAAATTTAATTAAAAATTATTGCTTAGTATGATAATTTCTATTTTAAATGAAGTTAATTAAATAGTCTTGATTTTCTTCCTAAATTAGTTAGACTCATAATTGACTGCTAATAAGATCAGTGATAATTTCAAATTTAAATGAAATATTATCTTGTTCTTCTAGAGGAAAATCCATTTCTGTGTTCTGTCTGTATTGTTAAATTTTGCCATCCTAATATCTCAATTGCTTTTGATGGCGGGCCATCCTTCTCGTAAACTTAGGTAAGTTTTTTTTTATTAAAAGAGTTCAAATTCATTGTTGTTCCAACTAATGATTGTTTTTAATTAGCATTTCAGTATGCAATTTTTTTCTCATTTACATATACTCGATCTGTTTGTCACCTAATTTTAAATTCTTTATTCACTAATAAAAACTCAGTTCAACATTTTTAATTAGCTCATTCTAAGGAAAATAATAAAATTTTTGAAATAATTTTATATGTCTATCTAATTTATTATTTGTGGGAGCAGTTGCTAGAATATTTGTTTTTACTATCAAATTCTTTCTCTATATGTCTAATGACATGTAGAGAAAGAATTTAACCATTGATTGATTGGTAAATGACTATCCTGTTGCTGAATGATTATCTTACTACTAATTGTTTATTTATTGTTTTCCTTATTTGGTAAATAGTGATTAAGTATCTTCATTCAAAAAATTCTTAACTATCTTGCATGTTTTTTTTTTTTTTCTTATTGTAAGATTTATCGTATTATTATTACGAGGATTAAATGTCTTACATTATTAAAAAAATAATTTACTATAATAAAAATTGTCAAAAGATAAGATGCAAGTGAATATTCAAATCATGAAGATCATATAAAGGTTAATCCATTAATAACTCAGATTGAACCTTCAGCATTGAAAAGTAACTCTTGATGTGTATTGTTGTTTCTATATTATATAAAAATGTTGATAGTAATTTTTTTAAAGAGCTGATTTAATCAAAATATATTTTGTACCAATATTTATCATATTGAAATTATCGATTAAAATATTCATCAAACTAAAAATATAAAAACATGGGTAACTTTATTATTATATTAGTAGAATATTTATTGTAATTAAGAATAGAAATTATAACTAAATTTGTGAGAAAAAGATAATTTTATTTTTAGAATATATGTCTATGTAGTTATGCTATCACCTGAAAAACCTAAACCAAAGTGTAAACAATATTATGTTATATTTCTATTGAAAATGAATGGTACTGATTCTGTACCCTAGGAAATGCAATTCTAGTTTTCCTTGAGTCCTATAACTTTCTACTCTATTTAACATTCAAAAAGAAAAGTCTTAATGACGGACACTTTGTCATTAAGGTAAGATTCTGTCTTAAAAAATAAGCATGAATTTTAGAGAATATTATTGCAATTTCGTGTTGGATCTGTATAATTGAAACAAAAGATATTTTAAAACATTGAAAATTATACATAAAAGATGAAGTATATTTTTTATGAAATCCAATTTGTAGAAAAATATCTTGATGTATCATCATTAAATAAATATAAATTTATTACAAAATGAATTTTCAGACAATAAAAAAAATTCTAATTTTTATTTAAAAAAGGTAAAAAATACAAAAATATTTTGATAAGCTACAGGAATCATGTTCAGTTTCATTATGAAAATGAATTTTGGTGAATTCTATAAAAAGACTGTTTCGATGTATTTTATTCTAGATGGTTAGAATTTAATAGAAATATAATTCCATTTTTAAAATTTAGCATTA
Organism: Caerostris extrusa; assembly: GCA_021605095.1. Lineage (NCBI taxonomy): Eukaryota > Metazoa > Arthropoda > Arachnida > Araneae > Araneidae > Caerostris > Caerostris extrusa. The sequence goes on from BPLR01017374.1 coordinate 79,215, forward strand.
ATCTTATTTTTTTAAATTTAATTATAAAAATAGAATTCTATTTTAATTTTTAAAAAAGAAAAAAATGTTTGACATATCCATTTTTTAATTGTGCTGAATGAATTTTCTTTTGTTTAAAATATAAAAAGAGATTTAACTAATACTTTTTATAAAATGTTGAGATTAAGAGTCATAGTTATTTATAAATGACTACAAAATTTCTAGTTATTTGGTGATCTAACACTAATTCCTATTGTATTCTCTATTGTATCATAGCATAGTATTTTCTTTCAAATCAATTTTCTTCTGTAAATTTGGTCGAGCAACTTTTTTTCTTCGCTTGAACCAATAATGGCCAATTAAAAAAGTGGATTACTTTTTGTTTCCAATAAAACTTAAGATAATATGCTTTGAATTATTTGTGTATTTGTTTATCAAATCTTTTTAACTAAAAGCAACATACAATGAAAGGAGAACTTTATAAATGTAGTTGAATGTATAAAAGTCCATAACTTTTTGAAATTAATTATCCTTAGAGTTATTTTTTATAACTAAAGTGATTTAAAATTGTTCATATTTCTTTAACAAACTTATTTTTGTATTGTAGTACAACTGGTGAGAGTTTGTATCAAATCCTTGAATTGTCAAGGACAAGTACAAAGGATGAAATAAAGAAAAAATATCGACAGGTAATTGTTTGAAAATATTTAAATCTAGATAACTAATAACAATAATTAATAATTAAATGCAATGCACAGAGTTGTTTGATCTATGTTTTTCAACCTTTTTTTTTTTTTTCTCCCAAGATGGTTTAAAATGGTCAAAAATTATGTCTTTTTAATTGTTATTTCAAACAATTGGCTTAACTTAAACAAAATTTACTTTTAGAATAATTAATTTTTATATATTTAAAAAGATGCACCATAATTTTGATGTATTAACTTAAAATGCCTATCAGAAAATAAGTTCATTGTAAGACATGCAAGAATGACTTACTGAAGTGTAGTAGCACTTTCTAGAATTTTTATTGAAATACTTGTTTAAAGTAGAGGATTTTTAAATCAATCTCATCTTTTACTAAAATTCTAGATAATCAAAGCTGGATAAGGGAAAAAGAAATAATAAAATTAATGAAATTGTAATTTTTTATTTTTTTTTTTTTTTAGTTCTGCAAAGATATTTGTTAAAAAATAATTAATAAATTTTAAAAGATTGAATTATATTTTAAATATATTTTGATAAAATGTTTTGAACATCAAATAGTATATATTAATTAATTCTTATAAATTCTGATTAGATAAATCATTTAAAATAAATAATCTAGTATTTTACTAATATGCATATATTTTTATATAATTTTCTCAATAATTTAGTATTATTAATTAATTACAAAATAGTTTTCATTTTAAATTATTAATTGTGATAGTGAGGTTTTTACTATTTTGAATTTTTTTTTTTTTTAATTTAATTCTTCACCAAAATTTTTACTGGCAAAAAATTAAATTGACTTTTAAAAAAAAAAACTTTGTCAATAAAAGTTATTTAGATTTTCAGAATAAGTTAATTTTATATTTTTGTATTTTATAATTAAATTATTTTTAACTGTGTTGTTATTTATTAGCTTCAAGTAGTATTAAAATTATATATTTGTATGAATTTATTTTTTATACTTGTATATATATTGGTGCAATTTTTCTCATTATAGCTAGCCTTGAAATACCATCCTGATAAAAATCTTGATAATCCACAGAGTGCTGAAAACAAGGTAATTAAATTTAAAGTATTAATAAAATAAATATATGGAAAGTTTAAATTCTGATAAAAAATTTTAATATTTATGTTGCTAAAAAAAATTTTTTTTTTAATCCTGTCAATTTTTATAGATCTTCCATAGATTTGTTAATACAAATGCCCTTTTTTAAAGAATTTTTGTACTACAGTATTTTTTAAATTATTTTCATTATTACTAGGAAATTTAATGTGCTATCCTTTATTATATATTGATTAAATGCCGCTTGAATTAATAAATGAATTAAAAAATTGCCATGTGTGATTCGGAAATAAAGTAAATGATGTGAAGTTTTTAAAAGTTGACGATCTAATTTTTTTTTATAATTTATATATTAAAAACTAAGTAAACCTGAAATGTATATTTTATATGGATTAATTATTGATATCTGAACAATAACATCATAATAATTGCCTTCTAAAAAATTTTGCGTCTGAGAAAAATAAAATTGTTATGTTATGTATGGGCCTTGATGCAGGGGTAATTATGCCGAGTGCCTATAACTTCTATGCATTTTAGTTTTATAGTTCACTGCAGTAATGCATTTTAATTTAACATAACACCTACACAATGCAAACATAATTGTTGAAAAATGGTTTTAGTAGCTGTATTGTAAAGTAAATAAACCTAGAGCCTTTATCTGAAATGTAAAAATTGATTTTTATCTGCTGGCACATATTGTCATAAGTTCGAGATGAATTTTAAACTTTTTTATTGCAAATTTTGTGCTGAACAAAAAAACTAAAATAATAATCATTTGTCTATAATCCATACGATAAATATTTAACATATAATCCACTAATTATAGGCAGAAAATTTTTATAATTCCTTTGTTACTTTTACAGTCTTATATAATCATGCGCATTATGGTTGCATATATTACAATTATTTTATTACTTGCTTTTCAGTTTCTCTCATGAGAAAAATTATTTAAAAAATATTTCTAACTTTACTTGGCCATAATAATGAAGGGACATAAATAAAGTAAGCAAAAATCAATTAAGAGAAAATTTAAATATCAATAGTTATTTTTTTTTTATTTAAAAAAAATTAAATTGAGCTTCTTTGAAATTTATAATATGAAATCCAAACTAAATTTTGTACATTAAAAGCTGTTTATTTTTCAGTTTAAAGACATCAACAAAGCTCACAGCATCTTGATTGATGATACGAAAAGAAATATTTATGATACTTATGGATCTTTGGGACTATATGCTGCAGAAACCTTTGGAGAATCCAATGTGAATGCCTATTTTGTCCTTTCCAGTCGTTGGTTTAAGGTGAGTATGCGATTTCAGTTAGGGGGAAAAGTCTTAAAATTAATTTTTAGGTTTCTTTTTAAAATATTAACCCTTTAAGGATAATTTTTTTTTTAAATATTCAGAATCGCAAGTTTTAAATTAAAATCAAGTATATGTGTTGTTAAAATAAAGGCAATGAGTTTTATTATATAAATTCAAGTATAAATTAATCTCTTTGATTAAGAGCATTAATCCTTTGATTCATTGCCAAAACTTTCAAGGTCAGACTATCCATATTTGCTGCTATTGTCACTAAAAATATCTGCTTAAAGTCATTTTTAAAACAATATAGAAAGTGGAATCAATAAGTAATAAATGGCATGCAGTTCCTCACCAATCATTTGGCTAATAAAGAATGACTCCAGTATCTGTAAAACAATATGAAATAGCGATAGGGTGACTGTTTCCATATGTACAATATCACTATGAAATTTCTATTTGCCTTTGAATAATAAAAGTAGCTCAAAATATTTGTTTTAGTTCAGAATTAAAAAATTTTTGTACAAGAAATAATCTGAAAAGATATGGATGTAAAATAGGAACGTACTCGGTGTAATTTGCTATGTTAAAATTTTGGAAATCAGATATTTCTCTTTAAACTCAATTAATTCACCTAGTTATTTTTAAATTTTATTACCAATTTTTCAGGCTTTCTGTGCCTGTTTTGGATTGGTGACAGCATGTTACTTCTGTTGCTGTTGTTTCTTCTGTTGCTGCTGTAACTTCTGTTGTGGTAAATGCAAACCTGATATGAGTGAGGATAGAATGTTTGAACAAGTAAGTACATATCTTATTGAACAATTATGTGAAGAACAAAAATGAATCATATTCAGAACTGTATTATTATTTTATAGTATATATATTAATAATTCATGTCTTTTGAATTCAGCAAGAAGATGGAAATGCTTCCGATGCAGAGGATAATGATACACAATCAAAATTTGATGAGGTAAATTTTTTTGTTGTGAATAAATTAAATTATATATTTTGCTCAGGCATATAAAAATATTTATTTTTAAGAACTTTTTGTAAAGTTGCTGCTAATAAAAATATCACAATACATTGCAAATTTAGATTGAAAAAATGACTGAACAAATGGAATAGTAATGCTATTAATGTAAATATAAGTTTATTTTATTGTTAATTAAAATAAAATGCACCTCATTTGTTTAAGGATACAGCCGTAAAAATGTATGGAATAAAAAATAAATAACAAAATGCAGAAAAATTAAAATAGTTAATGTTTTAACTGCTATTGCAGCAAAGGCTGCAATTGTACATGCTTTAATAAGATAATGCAAAAGTCATTGATAGAGATAAACCATGGTGGTTTTAGCATTATAATTGCTTGTATATTGCTATTGAATTTGTCTGATAGACAAGAATATAATCGAATGTTTACATTGCAAAAAGCAAGCAATTAAATATGTTTGCATAATGATATAATCAATCTTGCCATCTTACTTTTTTGCTTCTACATAAAAAGCGATGGTTAAACAAAGTTTTTATTTTTATTTTAAATGAAATAAACCATACTATCACTTTTTAAAGCAAAACATAAGGATAAAAGTTTACTATTTTATAAAAACTGGGGTTTTTTCTATATAAGTACCAATTATGCTTTAAGGTAATTCTAGATATTTGTATTGTAGGGGTGCTTCAAGTTCTGGTAAACCAGTTATGACTCAGCCTACATCAAGTGCTGATAAACCAACAGCTATACCAATGCCTCCTCCACCTTCCGAACCATCAACATCCGAAAAAACGAGATTTAGCAAAACACCCCAAACAACATATGCTACCAGTCAAAATCCAGAAGAGAGTGACAGTTAGAGTATGTGTTACATGTGTGTGACATTTAGAGTATATGCGTTACGTGTGTGTGACAGTTTTTTGTGGATGTAAAAAAAGTGTCTAGATGTGGTTGTGTTTGTAATTCAGCATATATCTGTTTTTGGCTTGTGATCAATCACTTCAGCTTTAATTTTACATTCCTTCTATAAGTTTTGATTTCATCCATTATGGAGACTTGTTATTTATTGTAAATGTCTGAAATCTAGATGCATTAATTTTTTTTCTGTTTAAAATTTTTGTTTTTATATGATAATTAAGAATGATAATCAATTTTTAATAGAATTCATTGATATGAGAGTTTGAACTTGTACGTTATGTATATGATTATCAGATGTTAATAAACAAGCATTGCAACTTACATGAAAAGAAAAGAAAAATTTCAAAAATTACGAAGATATCTTTAATATGGTTATTTAATTATTTATTATTAATGGTTATTTAAGAAGTTTTTTTTTTTGCTTAAATCTAATTTTATGCATTCCTTTTAAAACTAATTTCAAAAAGAATTAATGAAGGAAATATATTTTTGCTTATGATTGTAAATGAAAAAGATTTTTTAAACTTATTCAATTATTTCAAATATATCAGTTGTAAATTTTTATTACTATATGTCTTATTAATTGTTCAACAGTTTAAAAATTTAAGCTAGTTTTCATATTCAAAATAACACTTCTAAAGTTTGGAAGGTATAATTCTTTTTCCAATTGAATCAGCTGTAGCTGTTTAGAATTGTCAGGTAGTGAAAATATTTAGCAGTTAATATCAAGGCATATAAATAAGTTTTATGCAGTGAGAGAATGTTCCTAATTCTGAAGTGTAGGGAGATGCCAAAGGAAGTGTCATAAAAATATCAATAAAAGATTAATTTATTTTTCTATTTCGTGTTTTTGCTTTTATTATAGTGAAAATTAATAGGTTTTTTTGTAAGTATATACTTTGAACAATTTTTTTTTGTTTTTTAGTAAAGTTTTTTTATTTGTGTATATTTTCTAATGTAGAATTCAATCAGAACATCAAATTTTTTGTCTATTTTTATGTTGCATGAAAAAAAAAAAATTGCAAGAGAATAATTTAATACTAATAACAAATTAATTTAATTAAAGTATTAATTGATGAAAGATAAAAATTGCAAATGCTATTTCTTAATTAGTTATTTTAATGCTTTGTTAAAAACTTATCTCGTTTAAAAATCGTTAAGCTGTAATTTAAAATCGAAATGGAGTTAGTCCTGAATATTCATATGTATATTATAAGTATAATAAAAAGTAATTTCTTCCAAGGTTTTAATAAAAAAATATATATATATTCTATCATTTATTTACAAATATCATAATTTATGATAGCAAAAGAGAATGTAGAAAAGCAGATAAAAATTAATTTCTTTCTAAAAGAGCTGAATGAAGTTTAGAATAACTATTATCTCATTTAATGATTATTTATTTTTTGCATTCATTTTTAAGTGGTTCAAATAGTAAAAAATGTTTTTTTTTTTTTTTTTTTTTTTTTTTTTTTTAAATACAGGATCCAATATATTTGTCAATGTGATAATCTAATGGTTTACACATTGATACCTCTCTTATTTTATTTTATCATTATATAATATTTTAAACATTTCATTTGGCTTTTTATATTTATGTAATTTTTTTTGAAAGATTATGCATATTTTTAATTTTAATATTTCTAATTTAATTATCAAGTACTTAAGAGAATAGCATTTTAAAATTAACATATTATGATGGGGGGTTTTCCCCTGAAGTTTAGCAGTATTATTTTATTATAAGAATATTTTTTAATGATTAAATTTAATACCAAAATATATTTATTTTTCTTCTGATGTGTAGAGAACCCTTTCTCTTTTCAACATTAGAAATTTCCATTTTATATAAAATTTTATTTTATTATTTTTTTTAATATAATAATTGTAAATATTCCATATTTTCTTTAATGAAGTATTTTTAATGTCACCGATTTCTTTTTCATCTGTTAAAAAGAATTGAATAACAATTATAGGGTATAATATGAAATTATTTTATAATAGAATATTTTTTTAAATATTAATTTTTAATTAGTGTGCACGGAGATGATGCATGGACATAAATGGAACAAAGGTGAAGTTATCAGTTTTAAGAACATATCTTTTAAATTTCTTTGAATACTGTATTAATCAAGAGTAAGATTACATTGTTGGGAATATGAATTATTAAAGGATAACTGATAATAATTATGTAATTTTTATGTCATATGTGCTTGAATTACTTAAATAAATTGGATAAAATATGATTTACTTGAATTTTTTTGAAACTTTATTTGGCATTCAGTATTTAAATTGTATCAAATACTTTCACCAGTGATAAATCAGTGTTTTGTTAACGGTTTCATTCATTAATTTTATATTTATTCTGAAAAAACAAACATTCGTTCTAAAATTTAAGCTTATTATTAAATGAAAAAAATATATATATATTTTGATGCATTCTTAGTAAGTATATTATAGAAATGAATTTTATGTATAATTAAAATATATTTTACTAATTTGCTAAGTAACTTTATATTCTTATTGAATTTCATATTTTTAAAAGTCCATTAATTTTAATATATGTACATAGAATACAAAAGATAGCTTTGTTGTAGTCTTTGAATTTAATACCAAGTATAAATTCATATGTGCTTGAATTTAATACAGTATAGAATCTTTTGTAATTTGTAAATTTTGACTGACATATTCATGTATTTGATTTAACTATCTTTCAGATTATATTGAATTAATTTGGATTGTAAAGTAAAATTAATTATAAAAGTATATCTAGGTTTGCTTATTTTAAAGATTTTCTGAAATGCTCAAGTTCTTTGTAGCTATTAAGTACTAATAGATATCTCGGAAGAGCTTGTAACAAATAGAAAATATTAAAATATGGTGCATCAGTTCTCATTTATTATTTTTGAAATAAGTTTGTATAAAGAGTAATTCTGTGTTTAATGTTGCCCTTATATTTCTTGGTGCATGACTTGTGCAATGTGTTTATATTCTATGAATGTACTTTCAAAAATGAAACTAGTTAATTTTTGTAAACAGTAGTTTGTGTATTTCGTACAGCTCGTGTTCTTTTATTATAAAGCTAAACTTATGCATGAATGTACATAAATGTTCAAAGGTTTATTGTAACATGTTTTATATTTTTTAAAAACTAGTATTGTCATATTTAAAATAAAGATTTCTGTAATTGTATTGTATTTACCTTGCTATGTTTTCATTTAATTCAAAGAAATTAGACAGTTTTACATTGATGCTTTGATTTAAAGACAAGTTCTTAAATTGCATATATTAAGCATTGAAAATATTCATTTTATTATTTAAATGAATGAGTGCTTCTACTTTTTCACAGCATTCAGTTTTATGATCAATTTTTAATTATATTTTTGAAAATAACTTTTTAATTTAGTAGTTTTTATAATTTGTATAGATTTTCAATTAATAAAGGCAAAACTTTTCCTGTCACAATTTCTACTAAATATTCTCATTTACTTATTGTTTTTCCTTTTTTTTTAAAATTGATGTTTAATAATAGTAATGCTACTCTTATTACTGCAGTGTTTTGAGGCCCTTATCTTTTCTTATCCCTAACATACTATATGAATTCAATATTATTCAAATACCTTTTTTTCCCGGTTCTTTAGAAACAGAACTTTAAACGTTTTGAGGAATATAGAATTAGCTGCTTGTGAGAATTCACATTTCATTTTCTGCAAGATTAAAACATTCTGAGGTATGATTATATCTGATAAATTTTTGTTTAGAAGTGTAAAATGAGAAAAAAATTTATAATGCAAAAAATATAAATTACATATAACAGCTAAGCTTTTAAGATCTTCAGTTTCAAACCCCATTTAAAAAATTATTCAACTTATTTTAATTATTAAACTTCAAGTCAATAATTAAAATAGTTTTCATAATTTTTTTTTTTTTTTAATTTAAATTACTTAAGGTTTATATGACAACAAGAGGGGAAAAAAAAAATTGTGATAATTTTTTTTTAACTTGGTTCCATGATAGGTGTAGCTCAACATTTTTTTTTTTTTTTTTTTTTTTTACCTTTTTTATGAACACTTTTTTTATCACGATAAATTCTTTCTATTTTTTTTTTTTTTCCAATCCCAGCTGAATTCACCTGTGTCATGCTGCATGAATATCACCTCACTCTTTTAAACTTTAGTCAAATTTGATGCTATTTTTTTAAACTCTTTTAGAGCATATCTTTCTCTCCTACTTCATTTACAATTATGATAGATTGCAAGGATCCTCATGCTGCATGAAGTTCAAATGCATCTTACAGCAGTTGATCTTCTCCCATTTATTTGGTATTTCAAAAGATAAACACATGTTTCACAAGAAGATACAACTTTATTTAGAGTAACAATGGGCATTAGTCCTAAACCTTGTGGTAGCTCATTCATTATCATTCTCCCAGGTACTAAAATATCTGGGAGAATCTTGACCAAATGCAGGTAAGTCGCTATATCCGTTGCTCCAATCTAGAAATCCCACTCGTGATCTTTTTTAAATGGGCCAGGGCAACGGGCGTACCTGTTACATGGAGTTCCTAGGTGGTTTTAAGAACCACAATACCTCCACATCTTAAGTTAAAATAGAAAATTTGCATAAAAATGTAGTTGCTTCAATTAAGGAGTTCTTAATAAAGCTTTTCTTTTTTCCCATGTAGAATATGTTGAATAACATCACTTGATTCATTCATCTTCTCGATACGTTCCCGTGCTATATTTTTAAAGATATCGTCATATGGAAACGCCTTCAGGGAGGATTTGATTTTCCACGCGTGAACACAAATTCTTTTCATTCCCATATAGAAACAAACATGATTTTCCACGCCCTTATAAAGCATACATACAATGAAAGCCAAGTATTGTAGTTATTATGGTAAAAGTTAGCGAGGCACAAATCGAATAAAGTGTCCAGCAAACGGAGCTGTATTTATGAGAAAGACGAAAGATCAATCTGTAGCTCAGCACATGCAATCTATAGCGTTCCAAGACTATTCCAAACACAAATTAAGTTTTTTTTTCCAAGTGACTAACCACGTTTTATCATCATCAGTGGCGCAACAGCCTCATGATAGGCCAAGGCCGTCTGCCTACTGAAAGATTTCGAGACAGGAGGTATTTTATTTGTACGCGGTATTGTTATCAGTCTGACGCCCAATTATCCAAGTTTTCTAAGAGATATATCGGTACTTACGTATTAACGCCACTGCAGCAGAAGTTGCGCTAATGCTCCAATAAAAGAGCTGCCAATGCGCCAAAATACAGACTTTTGAATCTATGTTAAACTCTATATCGGCCCATTTTCCACCGAAATCCGATTGACTACTTTGTTTTTAAATAAAGTGTTTTATGATTTGTCACAAATATTTTAAGCGTAGTTTGGCGCCACTTAAAAACAGCCAAATCTGTAGCTGCGGTGGCGTTAATATGTAAGTACCGATATATCTCTTTAATCGAAAAATAAATGTTTATAAACACTCACGTTATTAAATACCATTCATGAAACTCTAGTGAAAAAAATACATGTGCGTGATAAACGAGTAAAAAAAATCACTTGATAGAAATTGAAACAGAGAACATGACAAAAAAAAAAAAATTTTTAAGCCAGGAAAAAAAAAAAAAAAAAAAATTTTTTTCTTTGACTAACAATTTTTCTTTTATAAATTTTCATTTCCTCCTTTTGCAGATTGGATGACGAAAGAATACAGATAAGAATTAGATGAAAATCAGGAAGACAATGTAGTCAGGTAAACACCATCTCTAGATTTCCCTTATTATATACAGTGGGTAAAAAAAAAGTATTGGTATTGGTAAAAAGTATTTATTTGTCAATATGAATAAATTAAGGCAATTGCCTTAATTTATTCATATTGACAAATAAATAAGATGTTATGCAATTTTAGCTGTCGTAATTAAATACAAGACATCTTAGATATATAAAAATAGTAAAAATTTTATTTTAATTTGCATTTTCTACGATTTTTCTTTCAGAAACGAAACTTTGCATGTCAAAAAAGTATTGGCAAAGTTTTAACTGCTATGCAAATTTTGTTACATTGAAGTCACGTGTTTCGACTGGTAACTCTACCTGTATAAAGTCTGCAAAACTACTCCAAAAGTGTCTATGCATTATTTTGCAATTACTGCAGTAAAATGACTTCGAAATCGAAGGAGTTGGGTGTTAGTGTTAAAAACACGATTATTAGGCTCAGAAATGAAGGTTTAACTTATCGTGCTATAGGAGGGAAGTTCAATATAAGTTTATTTAATGTCAGAAGTGTTGTAGAAAAGTTCAAGGAAACAGGATCAACGGAAAGAATAAAGAAAGAAAATAAGACTAGAAGTGGACGACCTCGAATATTTTCTACAAGAGAAGAACGTGTCATTATTAACAAGGTTAAGAAAAACCCTAAAATAAGTGCATCCAGATAGCTGGAGATGTTGCTTTCACTTCGCAAAAAAAGACTTTCAGCGTACAGACTGTACGGAATGTTTTACACGAGAGAAGTTATTATGGAAGAGCAGCTAGAAAGAAACCATTCATCTCGGAAATAAATAGAAAGGTTATATTTCGCAAAAATCCCACGTTGATTTATCTGAAGAGTTTTGGAACACAGTTATTTTTTTCGACGAATCAAAGTTTAACATTTTCGGCAGTGATGGACGACGATATGTGTGGAGGAGGCTAAATACTGAATTGGAAAAGCAACATTTAACTGCTACTGTAAAACATGGTGGAGGCAGCGTCTTAGTTTGGGGTTGTATGGAAGCTAATGGAATTGGCAACCTGCATTTTATTGATGGTATTATGACAGCACGTATATACATTGACATTTTGCGCCATAACTTAAAAATCAGTGCCCAAAATCTTGGCTTGGGAACATCATTCGTTTTTAAACAACACAATGACCCCAAGTATACTGCGAATCTCACCCGTGAATGGTTACTCTACAATGCTCCTCGCCAATTAAAAACCCCACCTCAATCCAATTGAAAATTTATGGCACCCGCTGGATCTAGAAATCAAGAAACATAAAATTTCAAGTAAAGACGACCTCAAACGTTTACTCTTGCAAGAGTGGCACAAAATTCCCAACAGTACAACAAAGACCTTAGTTTCCTCTTTTGAAATAGAAATTTTCCTCTGAGAAATAGATTACAAACTGTTATAGATGCATACAAAGTACTAAACATATACTGATTTTGTTTTCGCTCATAATTTGTTTTTTTTTGTTGTTTCGCTCATAATTTGTCAATTTCATAATTTTGCCAATACTTTTTTTATCATGTAAATTTTGGATTTTCTCGTAGATTTTGCCTAAAAAAAAATATTTAAATGAAAATTTCGTTATGTTTGTTTTTCTTTTCTCCTTCTGTAATCGCTATGTTAAAATAAAATTTGTAAACATACTTTGTTAGCAAATATGATCATTTATAGGCAATTGCCAATACTTTTTTTATCCACTGTATATAGATACTAAAAAGTGGTAGATTAGAGAAAAATATATAGATAAATAAGATTTGGGTGTCGAATAAAATTAGCGTTAAAAAGGGCAAAATATTGGATTGAAATATGTGAATTAATGCAGTTGTGCTCACTGAATACACTTGATTTAGTCATTAATTCTTAAAAATGACTTGTATAAATATAATGTACATTTAATGAGCGATTTTTTTTATTCCATCATAATGTAGATGTACAGTACCAGTTTTTGTTTCTCTATATTTGTTATTCTTTTCATTATGCATCATTCTTAAAATATCCCTCACCGATTTTGGTTTGCACTTTCGTTAAAATAAATCAGAGAGCACTTTTGTAGAAAAAGACACAAACACAAAAGAAAAACTTTTTTTGTACAAGACAAGAGTTTTATTTATATACCTTTTACAACAATGTCAATTAAGTTCAATGGAAAACCTTAAAATGAGGGAAATAATTCCAGTTACAGCAATCCACCTATGGCATGATTCATTTTTGCAATACACATATTTCAATTTTCTGGATCCACATCTATACTTTCAAGATTTTTCAGTAAAGATATGGAGTAGGCGTATTTAAAAACCCTCTTAGACTCATTTTTTGTTTCCTTATTAGATGTAAACACAATTCCTGCTTTCATCATAATTAAATGTCTGAAGCGATTGCTTTTTAATTGGTCCACTGATACGATCCCATTAGTTAATGTATATCCGGATCCTTGAATACTCAGTGTTATAAGCATTTTACATGGAAAAACAATTGAGGGCGATCGGGCTTGTGTTTACCCCATTCCCCCTTTTTGAGGGAGGGAGAGTTCAGCAGCAGTCTTGCACACCTGCATGCACTTGTTTGGTGACACGAGGACGGTAATGAAGACAATGTACCATCTGGGAAGTAAGAGTGGGGGCCTCCAAGATGGGTAGTACGCAGAAACCACTGGACTGGGCAAGGGAGATAGAGGTTTGGTTTATCGCTCTACGATCATTTTGTGCACACTTTAAGCGAGTTAGAGGAGACAACAGTTGACACACGGTTTCTCCTATCAAACATCTGTAGCTGCTTTATCCTATCCATAGAAGACGTCATAGATAGGATAAGACAATAATTGATGTTTCATCATCAGTTTGTAATTTTCGGGATTCCTTGGCCCCCGCAGGGGCCTAACTCCTGTCTGCAAAGTAGGTAAAGTTCATGAAATAAAAGTCAAAGCAGCAAGTGACCAAGGTCTGTCCCAGTTCAAAGTAAGTTTAAAAGTGCAACAGAAAAAATATATAAATTTTTTATAATATAATTATATAAAAAGAGAGCTTTTAAAATAAAGTAAAAATAAAAGCAAAATTAATTATGAATACACCACAGAATGGAGTTACAGCTGCTAGAAATGATGACTAAAGGAACAGGTTAGGGTCGAACTTGCCAATAATATCAGCAGAAACGATGCACCTGACGACTGAGCCAGTTCGTTTAGGGTAGTTGCAAGTTATGTAAGACCGCCCTTGGGCGTTCAGCATTCTCCGGCAAAGAGAAATTGTATCTCGGAAGATTACGATTTTCCTTGTTTGGGATATGGTCAAGATTTGCATAAAAATGTTCCGCAAGCTTGAGCATAAAATTTTGAATAGAAGGGAGGGCAAGACTATGACGAATGCCATCATTTCTAAAGTACCAAGGAGAATTTGTGATCATTATTTTCTAGAATTTAAATATAATTAATGTGGTACCTTGCAGCAGAGCCCCAAACCGGATTCCCATAAGTTATGATGGAACGCATATAGTATATATATATAGATTAGTAATTTCTTATCAATTGAGAGGGGGAATTTCTATTAATAAAAGGATAAAGCATGCGAAGACAGTGGTTAATTTCTTTTTAACATGATTAGTATAAGTTAATTTACTGTCAAGAAAAACTCTCAGATATTTAGCATTAGTAGACCAGTTAATTCGCCGATTAAAGAGGTAGATGTTAGGAGGAAGAATCTTTCTCCTCATGAAAAGTACGGCCTCGATTTTATCAACATTAATTTTGATTTTCCATCTTGTGAGCCAAGCTTTGAGGTGTGTGAAGTATTGGTGAAAGAATTGATGCTTTATAACCTGTGAAAGCTGTATTTAGAGTGGAAATAATTATTCACTCGTATCTCACTTCACGTAATTTCCGAGTACGAGTGGGTGAGACTGTTTATAGCATTCATTCAATCAATCAGGAGCTCTGCTCCTCAGGAATCCCCGCTCAGCCCGACTATTTTTAATCTCTGAATGAAATTCTGAAACCAATTGAGTGTCAACTGTCCACGTTCGCAGATGACACAGCGATAACTGCACAACACATCAACACCAAATTCCGTCGTTGCTCGATTTAATAGTTATATTCCATCACTAGAAAATTGGTTAACCACCTGAAAGATCAAAGAAAAGTGCGTGCCTTCTATTTACCCGGAAGAGGAACATCGCTTCCCTTTTGGCCAGCCAGTCCCCTGGGTTACTGAATATAAGTACCTGGGCTTGGTTCTAGACACAAAATTGAATTCAACCTCCACATTTCTAAAATAGTAGCGAAAGCAATTGCTGCGAGCAAAACTCAAACAAGCCTACTTGCTCGAAAGAGCTGGCCAGCAATCAGACACCAGCTTTTGCTTTACAAGTCGATCCTTCGACCTATTCTTTTATACGGATGTCCCAATTGGGTTTCCACCTCGATCAGAAATTTAAAGTGTTTCAAAATAAAGACATAGTCGTAGTTTGTCCGGAGAAAACAAATTCACAGATATCTTAATATTGATCCTACTATGGATTACATCTTCAAAATCTTTTCATTCCAAATGCCCTCAGATCCGGAACGAAGTGATTAGTGAAATACCTGTCTACCATCCAGGTGTAGCGAGTTCGATGAAAAAGTCTCGTGCCATTTACGATACTGCACAAGAATAGTTTCCAGCACTCAAAAAGGTACGACGAATTTACCACTATCCAACGGTGTAATTTTATTGCTGCAGCCGGGCGATCTTCAAATCGATCTCTGAACTCAAATCAATTCACGCATATCTGAGCTGCTTTCTTTTAATCTCTTTTTTGGGCATCGTGTAACAGACACCTAATTGTACCGACAGATTTCGGTTTTTTCCTATCTCCTTGCTTTAATTGTCTCATAGCAGACGTTTTTCTAATATTTAATTTATATATTTTTTAATTTAAGCAATTACCCTTTAATCCAAATTTTATAATTAATCCAAGATGTGAAGGTTTACTGATGCGTAATAATACCACATTGGAACTCCGTAATCGGTACGCCAGTTGCACTTATGGGGAATTGGATAAAAAAAATAGATAAGGATCAGAGGACATGGTTCTAAGAATTTTTTTCCGACAAAATAATTTTTTAATAAAAAACTAATTATATTTTTTTTTTCATTGCTATCCCAAATTTGACAAACTGAAAATTTTCATTAGATTAATTCTGCTTACCTAAAGAAATTGTTTAGTGTATCATAAGATCAATTTCATGTATAATCCAACGACGATTCTATGCATTTTTTGAACAGTGAGTTTGAGATCTACTCGTTCATATGATTTGATTAATAGCCTACTTATAATAAAATTTTTTAAAAGTACACTTCAAAGGATACTAGTGCATGCTATGTTAAACATGCGAGCATATTTAGGATCTACTTGTCAAGAAAAATTGTTTGATGCGTTACATTACTTTTAATTTAGCAATTCAAAAGGTATAAATATCGATTAGTGATACTGGCTACATGAAATCTACACAACCTAATGCATCGTTTAAGCTAAACTTTTGTTAAGCTTAAATTTTTCTTTAAAACAGTATAATTACTGAAAGTACTTAGCTACAATAAAAAAAATTGAGCATATATGGGATCTAATTGTATGATTTGTTTGATGGGTACCATAACTCAGTCTAAATATAGAAAAGGTATAAATACCAAAACTGATACCTAAAAACTCGAGCCAATATGAAATATACACAGCATAGCGCATCGTTTGAGGTACATCGTCACCATAATCTAGAATACCTCAACTTTCTTGAATGCAGTGTATGGATTCTAGGGAAAGATTTATTGCATTTCTCTAACAGACATAGACAATGCCAATTTAACTTATTTGTAATATTTTAAATTAACTTCTAAGTTTAAAGTTCCCTCACACAAGCACTTACTAAAATGATCAAAAATGAAATGCTCATGATTTTAAATGCGGATAAATTTAATTCATATAAGCAGTGGAAAATTAAGTAGCAAAGCAGTTTGCAATTTTACCATTAATAAAAGAAAAAAAGTCAAGATTTACATAATGTCAATTTTCTTAGCAGTATGTATATTGGAAATATAAATAATTTGAATGATCAGAAACCTTTTATATAAAAATAATTAAGAGTATAATAATTCCAAAAAGATTCGACAATAACATTTACGTAATAAAAGTCATATAATAGAATATTAGGTTTTAAAATTTTAGTTGATCAATAGCAATCTTGTTGCAAAGTAATTTATAACATTCAATGTGAAATACTTTGATCAATGTGCTGCGGCTTTTTCATGAAACAAATTTAATATATTGAAGAGAAATATTTTAAGATATTGTAGGGAAACACAATTTTTAATTTTGATTGGTATATAATTAAATTGACAATGAAGCTGATATTGAAACCATACTATGGTAGGGTTATCATATTATAAAAGGTGCATTATATCAATTTTGTGAGGTTGCATTAATAAAAATTATTTATAAAATACAATTTATTTACAACAAAATTCCTTTAACTTTTACACACAGCCTTTTTCATTTAGTTATATATTTATGTTAGGAGACATATAAAGTGTAATATAATGGGACATTTTCAAAAAGTTTTTTTTTTTCCTTTTCTGGGGAAAAAAAAAGCATCTGAATGTACAGTATATAAAGGGTTAATATATTATCAAATAAATTTCTGAATCTTGTAATTTTAAAGTAGTGATAAGACATTTTTCTTAAATTTTCTGAATTATGAATATTTTGTATCTTTCAGAAATGCTAAAATTTTAATAAGCTATTACTATGCCACACACACATACTAACCAAGCATTAAAAAAGCCTCACATTTTAAAATCTCTAATTATTCAAAATGATAACTGGAAATTAATCTGCTTGAAAAATTATCCCTTTACAATAAAAAAAACTGTAGCCTTTTTAACAAAATGTTGAATAGTATGAAATAGGCATATCCATTTTCCAAAATCAAATATTCTTAAACTGAAATCTTAGATACAAACTAGTACACCAGTAATCACCAGGACACTCTCTGATTTTGGTTAGCTCATACCAATTTTCTAAATAATCAAATAAGTCACATTTTTCAATCATACTATAATCTGTTAACAAACTTTTTCAGTATTTAACATCATACTAATTAATGACTGTATGATAGCACAATGTTTTTTTCAAATTTTTCATCAGTTTTCTTAATTTGAGAGAATGCTCATAATAAACAGAATGATAAAAATCGTAAACCTGAATGACTAAATATCCTATATATCTACTCCATACAATTCAGGATCATCAATTTGACATGCAGTTCATTTCTCACAATCAAGGTAAAGTAAACTTTCTTTGATTCACAGCATGCATTTTTTTCATTACTTGTATTAGGATGGCTTTAAATTAACCTAAAATAAAAAATATTTTTGTGTTACAGTTTTGGCCACATAAAAATTTTCATTTGTAATCTGTTTATTTCCTGATACTTTTGTAACATTTTGTTTAATATAATGAGGAGTATTAAATAGACTGATAAATGCAGTATAACCCCACAGGAACATTACCATTCGGAGACAAGCATTACATGCTCATTGCCTTCATAATAACATAGCCTATAAAGTGATAAATGTAAAAAGAAAATGCCTATTTGGTTAATTTTGTAACACAATGAAAAACTGCCTGTCTACCACAAGAATTTGTCCTGCATAGTGAATGAAGGATGGCAACTGCTAAAGTTACCATATGTGAAATTCATTTCAAGTCAGTAGGGATTTGTTCCAAGTTGTCACATTGCAGCCCTTAACTTGATGTATATAGTTCATCAGCTGTTTTGTTTTTTTTTCCACCATATACCATGATGAGTAATTGGCA
Organism: Caerostris extrusa; assembly: GCA_021605095.1. Classification (NCBI taxonomy): domain Eukaryota; kingdom Metazoa; phylum Arthropoda; class Arachnida; order Araneae; family Araneidae; genus Caerostris; species Caerostris extrusa. The sequence continues at coordinate 97,801 of BPLR01017374.1, forward strand.
TGAGAATTCATTGCTCGCTGATAGGACATCTATACAAAGTATGGAGCTGACAAAGCTATACAAGATAGAAGTTGACAAAGCTATTTAGTTTTTCTTAGCAGAATTATCAAAAATGTATGGAAGATGGAAGGAAAAGGTAGCATGGAAGATTTATGAAAATTATAAACCACGATGAAAAGCTCTTTGAGAGCAGAATACAAATATAATGAGCTAAAAAATTACAAATTAATAAAGCAATAATGAATAATCATTAAAACGACACAGTTAGTAATCGGGGTATTCTAAAGTTCTTTATGTATTAAGGCTTTTTCTCACCGAGGCAAGAAGCTCCAAGAGTTGACCAATCACTAGCCTCACTGCGTTCGCCTGAAACCAGTTTGAAATGTATTGCTTCGAGTTGAAAGTCGTTCAACTCGAAGCAGAACTTCACTAGGTGTTATGCTATTTCTGACGTTTTGCTGTGAAGGGGTCGAAAAAATTTTCTCACCTGCTGCCTAGGTGGGAAGGAGCCTTTATGGTTAAAAAAATTAAGATATTACAATTGGAATTAATTCTAAGTCTCTATTAATCTTAAAAATGGAATTGTTTCCTTTTGTCAAAAATATGGATTTGTTGATAATAATTCATATTCTTCAAGATTATTTGCATTTTTAATGTCATGAAAATTTGGATGATTAAATATAATTAGGCCATCCTAAAAAAAATGTTGTGAATTACACAATGATTTATTACAGCCACTGATAATATATAGGCATTAATTTTATTATTACAAAAGTAATGATACCTTAATCAAGTGATAATTAATTTTCTAAGTTAATAAAAAAAAATTTAATTTTTCTCAAGTAATCATTTTTTAAAACACAATATTGGGTTGTTCGATAAAAACCTTTTTCTTATTCGAGCAAAAATTCATTAAATGCAAAGTGGTTTTTGGACATATTATCCTTTATTTGACATAAAAATACTTGTGGAATAAAATATTAGTCAAAGTTGTGAAGTACACAACTTCAATAAGTACATCTTTCATAATTCTTTGTCGTCAACAGTTCCATTTCATACACAACTGATACTACACCTTAAATTTTTGATGGAAAATTTTGAAACTCCAGTGGTTTGAGAAGCTGTTTTCATAGTTTCAAAAACAGAAATTATTAAAGATGTAACTCCAGTTTCTTCAGGGCAAAATTCTTCACCAACATACACAATTTTACATCCTTGAGATTTTAATGTTCCACCTTTTTCTAAACTGAAAGGATATTCTCAAAAGCAATAAAGTTTAAACAAAATGACTAAGTAATGAAAATAAACCAATTTTAAAGTAGAAAATTTTTAATAAAAGCAAATGGAAATAAAATATTCAACTGTAACGACAAATGCAAAAGTGACAAAATTACAAAGACTCACTTCACTCTTTTTTAGCCACAGATTGATTCCAAAAATAAAATAAAACCAAAACCTTCATTGGACTCCCCGTACTCAAAATGAATATTCGCAAACATAACCAGTTCCTATAGTAACTGATTGCCATTACACAAATACAGCAGGGGAAGTACTTCATGTGGCAACACACAGTATTGCAGTTAAAAATGAGATTAATATTACAAAGTCTGCCTAGAAAGAAATGAGATTGATAACAAAAGGTATTTATTTACAATTTACATCTCTTTCAATTCATTCCTCATTGGTACATCGACCTATTCTTATTTTCCATTAATCAAAAGTGTGTTTCAGTTCATTTCATGATGACTCTTCTATTAACTGTAACATTTTTATCTTAACATCTTCCAAGAAGTCACAATATGTTCCTCTTAGCAGAGATTTTGTTTTTAGAACAAGGTAAAAAAAAAAAAAAAAAAATCCTAGGTTATTAAATTAGGGGAATTTAGAGGATGTTCCACTGTTGCAATCAGTTATACAACCCAAAACTGCTTTATGGAGAGAGGTATGTGTGAAGGAGCATAGTCTTGAAGCAGAATTAAACCATTTTGCCAAGTTATGGTCATTTTTTGCAGATTAATTAAAATTTTTTTATAGTAATATTGACTCATTGTCTTTCCCTCTGAGACTCACTCTTTCAAAATGATATTCTTGATATCAAATAACACAATCAACATTGCATAAAATTTTATTTGCTCGATTTTGATAGTAAGATCTTTGAAAAAATTTTCCTTACAGTCTAATCATAAATACATTATTGATCTGAATTTAAAATAACCATGCCATATTACTTTATTAAAGGACATTTCTATATTCAACACATCTGAATGTATAATTTAGAAGACATTTATTTTTAAAAAGTAGGAAAATTACAACTACATTGATAGGAAGTTTGCTATTAAATATTTAAAATGTACTTTCACATACTTACAAAACAATTATTCTTTTTATATTTATCTGAAGACAGTTCTTTTTTTTAGTTGAGTCTTTAAACTGTATTATAGAGGAATAATATTGTATTTTGAATTTAAATATAGTTAAGGTTTAAAAAAAAAAAAAAAAAAAAATAAGAATCAATTATACTATTATTCTTCATGCAATATATATACAATAATATTCATTAAAGAAATTGTGAAGATAAAAGATAATTCTAGGTGACAAAAATTGTTTTTCTTCCGTTAATTTCTGCCACAGCAATCTATGTCAAAATGAACGAATAATACGGCTTAAATATAGAAGTTCATTAATATAAAACCCTCATAGTATTAATATTAATAGAATATATTATAAATATGAATTTATTTTATTAAAATTCAGTTATTAATGATTTTACATGACTTGTCATTTAAACAGATTTTAGATTTTATGAGCAAAATTACAAAATTATTTTTTTCCAGTTTATAATGACAATTATTGATGCAACGAGACAAACATATGCCCAAATCCCTGCCCCAGTCATGTAATTAACTTATATTAAGTCTGTTAAGATTGTAATTATTGCTTTGACTGTAATAATTGCTTTTTGTTTCCTTTAAGAAATAGATTGAATGTAGAACAGTAACTGCAAAAAAAAAAAAATTTGTTCAATTTCTATTACACACAGCTGCAAATGTCTTCAAAAGATTCTCATACACATAAATTACATTTTTAAGAATGAATAATATGGAATAAATATAAAAATTTATTATTTAACAAAAATTGTTAAACTTCTTTTTGTTATCGTTGTAATTTTTTCATCTATAACACAGATTGCTGTCAAAAATTAAATTTAGAAGAAAAAAAATTTTTTTTTTTTTGGCTAAAAGATCTTTCATCTTTACAATTTCTTTAATGAATATCCTTATACCAAATTGTTAAACAAAAAAATAAGAAAAAAATATTTTAAGTTTATTTTTATTTATATAATTTTCAACAAAGAAGAATTAATATAACTATTGATCAGATGTTAAAAAAACTGATATAAAATGGTATCCGAAACAGGAAAATTTTTACAATTCTCATTATATTTAGAACTTTTTATTATTGATTAGTAATTATTTACAACATAAATGTAAATTTTTAACCTTTATTTTAAGCTGGCTTCATCTAGAATACTCACCATCAGAAAAAGAAAATAATAATAAAGAAAATTCATAGAAGAAAAAGGAAAAATGGCAAAAATGTTTTAATATAATGAAAATGACCAACATATCTTTATTTCAAATAGTCATTTTATTTTCTGAATCCTTAAGTTATTCAGCATTGTGCTGCCATCTAGTATTCAGATGCATACCACCATTCCTGCAGATATATTACAAAATGTCATTTATTATTATAAAATATTAAAAAATGACATAATTAAAACACTAAAAACATTTCAATTTAGAATGTATAGATATGGAAAAACTGAACATTAAATTAAATATAAAATACACCCAAATACTATAATCATACTTGAAAACAAGTATTTTTACTAAACTGTAAAACATTATGTGTACCAAATAAAACCAATTTTAAAATGTAATAAAGTCATTAGATATATAAAATAAATAAAAAATATGCATTAAAAAACACTCCCTTACTGGGTATGCTAATTATTTTATTTAGGTTTTAATTACTTAAACAAAAGAATTATAGAATGTGTATTTCATAAGAGAAAAATGTTCAATAAGCTAAAGTTTATGTATACTTAAAATAAATTATTGATTAAAGGAATAAAAGGATTTTTTTTTTTTTTTTTTACTCAATATTATAAAGCAAGAAAATTTGAGATTATAAAAATCTTATACTCAAAATAAAGTTCAAACTTGCATAAGTTGTCATATAAAATTCATGAGATATAAGGATATCATTATAAGGATTTACAATTTAGAAATATGTTGTATGCGAATTCATATAAAAATAATTTTTCTATTCATACTATACAAATTATTCATATACAGATTAATATACTGTATATTTTCAAGTGATAGTCAGTTGATCTCATCTGATGGATGGAATCCACTATAATTAAAAAATTTTTTAAGTGATATAATAAAAGATTATGTTCATATAATAGACTACTTTCATTCAACTTTTGAATATTACGTTAAAAAAAAATAAACTGCATTTTTTCCCACAAAATAAGAATTTCTTCAGAATTTTTGTTTTGAACCATATTATTTTAGATGTCTGACAAAAAAAAAAAAAAAAAAAAATGTTAAAAGTTATAGGAGTACTGAAGATATAAAATGAGAGCAATATTTATTGACAAATTATAACATTTTTGTAATCAATTTTAAATTTAAATATTTTAACATGTACAGTAAAATAAAGAATTTAGCAAATGAAAGTGGATATTTAATAAAATTATCATTAAAAGGCCAGATATTACAATGTAAAACTTTAAATTAGTGACATTTAATTTAACTACAACGAAATTTAGTATGATAACTATATTACATCAATAACAAAATTATACGCTATTAGTTCGTTTAGTAATGATTTCTATTTATTGTAAACATCTATATGAATGAATAAATAACACATAAACATGCTGCGTATTATTAAAGAAATTATAAAATCTTTTCATTGAATACTTATAACTATCACAAAAAAATTCAATTGTCGCATTCCTTTTTAAGTTTTTGTTAGGATTTTTATTCTAGCAAATTTTAAGGTATTATTAAGCGATAAAAAAAAAAAAAACAAGAGCTTGCCCTAAATGATCTTTGTCCTCCTTTTCCGCCATTGATTGCATGTATCAGTCCGCCATTTTGACTCATGAAGAAAAATGTTGATAAATAGAAATTTTGTTTCACAGCTGTATGAAAAACTTTTATGCTTATGAATTTTAAAAATTAAAATTCAATTTTTAATATTTTTTATATAGAATCTTAAAGCCTATTTCGTTTTAAAATTTATATCATTTAATTTTGAACCAATCAGAATGCAACATGAAACGGCAGTGGAACTAAAGTGACGTCACTAACATATTTGACTGACCGCCATTGAAGACGATACACGTTTAGTATTCTGGCTTGTGGAATTGTGAAGAATTATATTGGATTTATATGTGGAATCATTTTGTAATTTTCTTATTCATATTTGAAATTTTCCTTAAATCCACTACATAAGGAGCTTGGGCATGTCTTTACAGAGTGAGGTGTCCCCATATATAATTGGGGATCCTAACAAAGATACACTGATTGAAGGAGACGATACAAAAAGGTCCAGTATATAACAAAATTACAACAGGTTATCAAAATTATCACCTTGGTAAATTTTTTTTTGTTAGGGTGGGCTTGGGATTTAGTTAATCCGTAAAAATTTCAAAACTGAGCTTTTAGCTTATTTTGAAATAAAACGGTAGCTTTATTAAGTATTGAATCAGTGTATTGTTAATTCTGATATAAAAAATGCATGTTTTTGTTAGATTCAAAATGTATTAAATACGTTATGCTTTAAGTTACCCCATTTAAGTGAGGGATTAATATACCATATTATCAAGTAAGTAATTGATCCATGCTGAATTTTTAAAAATGGCGACTGGTTATGGCGTTTTTGGTCAGCCATTGTGGTGAAGTCAACAGTTGTAAATCATCGTAGTAAGTGCATTAACGAATCGAGTAAGTACGAAAAACAATTTCCAAATTTTAGAAAATTCCATCAATTGTAATTGCGAAAATAAATCGCGATATATATTTTTTTTTTACTTAACTTATGATTTTACGATATTTTTATTTTAAAATTATTTATTTATTATTTAAAATGTACTTTATGAATTATAGATTGTATTTTGTTAAATATAACAAATTAAAATTATTGAATGACGTAAGTCGTAATATATTGCCTTGTACGTACTAGTGTAAACCCCGTAGCTAATTTACATAATATAATGTACGTTACGCCCCGTAGCTTTTATTAAAAATTAAAAAACAATTTTTTTTCAAGTTTTAATGAATATTAATATAATTAGTCATGAAATTTTGTTAACCATAGTTTTTATTTGAAATTGATTCTTATTTTAATTCGTTTGTTGCGCAACGACTTTGGCCTTGGCGCTGTACCATATGTTGTGCTTTTTTTTTATTTGATTGTACTTCAGTTAAATTCTTAATTTGTTCTTTTCTCGTTTGTATAATTAACAATTGTAATTTTCTCTTTGTTAATTTTAAAATTATTTATTTAGATAATTTCAACTAAAATTTCAGTAATCATCCGCTCTTGATAATTTCTAAAAATAGAGGTTTTGTTTGTTGAATCAAATCGGAATTTTCTCTAATTTGAGTTTGTTTTGCATAATTATTTTTATGTAAAGCTTTCTTTTACATTTAATGCTGCTTCTAATAATTTGAGATTAGAAAAATCAAAGCCCAAATTTAAAACATTTTTTTTTTTCTTCTTATTTTAGCAATTTTTTTTTTTTTTTTAACCGTAATAATTGATTTGCCTTGCACACGACAAAAAAAAAAATCTGGCTGAATTTGATCTTTTTTTTCATACTAATAATTATAGACCAAAAACCATTCTCCTGAATTAGTTTTTAAACAATTTAAATTTTATTATTGTAATCAACTAATTTTTACCAATTTGATAAATGAAAATATTTCACCCAATAAACTACAAAAATTCATGTTTAAATTTATTTTATTTTTTTACCGTGCATATGTTCAGAAAATTGCCAATCAATTTTTTTTTTTTTTTTTTTTTTAATCCCGTTACATTTTAACACCCTTTTTTGTTATAATACAGATGTTTAGGCCGCACGCTGCTTGCCACACCGTAGGCACCTTTTACTTAAAGATTTTTGGATGACAAGGAAACAACCTATCTTTGGTTTAATAAAAATTAAATATTAGAAAAATGTTTTTTAATGTATTGCAGCTTAGAAGATAAAGTAAAAACGCATTAACTTGCAGGATCCCTATGTGCATTTCTATCAAAAATATTAAATTTTAAAATTGTGCAAAAAAAAAAAAAAAAATTCTGAGGTTGCAGCTAAATAATACATTGAAGTAGACAACTTGTTTGTGAGCAAACGTTTTTAGACAAATATGAAGTGATTTTCCCAATCACTTTTGTTTTATAATAATCACAAAATTCGAACCAAATACTCAAACTCTCATTTAAATTAATGTAATATCATTAAATTCCTGTTTTGCATGTTTGTTAAGTAATTTGTGAGAATTTTGTTTGGTGCAGCCTTCACAAATGATTTCTCAGTGCTGTTATCAGGTAACTTCGCATTTTTATAATTTTTGTCTTTTGACGTATATTATTAGCTTACCATTATTTCAAATGCCACTACCCGTTACTTATCAATTTATAACAGAAAACGTTCATTAAGTTGAAAGTTATATTCGCGACAAATACAATTAATAGTATTCTATCAACTTCTAAAATGTAATACACTGATTTTCATTCTTCATAAGATCTTAATTTCACAATACGCAATTTTTGAACAAATGAGTTAGATTACAAAATTTTTCAAGTCTATACTAATGGAAGCAATTTTATGTAAATTATGAAATGCATTATTCATTCTTCTCCATTGAATTTTGATCATTCGTAGAATACTCTCATTTATTCAAGACTGCTTCGAGCAATAGGGAATGCTGTAAATTTAGTTTTTCACAAGGTTTAATAAAAGTATATATTCATCAGTTCCTTCCCCTTTCTTCCTTAAATTTATCTATTTGGGCTCTCTATTCTTCCGTTATTCGTCCTTCATCATTACACAGGGTTGAATAGAAAGGCTCTTAGGAACCAAATCTGCAATTAAATTCATTCACAAATCATTTGGATTAATTTATCAATTAGCAAAATATAAGTTAATTATTTAAAAAAATCAAGCGAGAAAAAATTGTTTTGATAGAAGCTTATTCTTAAGATAAATACGCAATTGATTTCCTATTAATTTCCCTATATTAAATATTAACTATAATTGTTAATATTTTTATTCGCATACTTCCCTGAGCTAACATATGACATTCCATTTTAACACGTTTTATTTCTTCCTCTCCCGCCTTATGATGGCCAAAGTTCAATAGTATCCTTCTGCATTGTTGATCGATTTTAAAGGTAAGTGGCTAAGTCGGAGCTTCCATTATTCGTCCTTGTTTCTATTTAAGGTGCTCAATAATTGAAATCATGTCTCAAATGTGGGTGTAGTTTCAGTTTCCTGGGACAGAAGTTATTTTTCTATAAATATATCGCTGTTCTCAAATGAATTCAGATGTAAATCAGAAAACATTATCGAAATGCAATATTGAAATGACCCCCTATATTTGTCATCGCGAATACTAAGGTTAGGCAAGTTCGCAGAAATGCCTGTCGACACAACTTCCTTGTTCAACAACGTTTATCATTTCCCATCGTTGCTATGCATGTGCTCATCTACTGTCTATGATTCATCTGTATTCCTATTGCATAAACTTTTTTTTTTTAAGGGTGATAAAAAAAAATTACAGCATAGAGTTAATAAATTAAGTCGAACTTGGAAGTTTCTTTGTATTCGTGCATAGTGAACCTTTAAATTTATTAAAAAAAAATATTAACTAGTTTAAAAAAAAAAAAATGACGTTTTATACAAGGCACCATAAGATCTTGTTAGAATTCGGGAGGGTTCTTAATGCAATAATTATTTTCTAATGTTAAAGATATTTTCAAGTAGCGATAGTTCATTTTTAAAAACATCTTTACTGTTTTTTGCTTTAGTTTTCGATTTATTTCGGATATTTTTTAAAACATGCTTTTAGTCTAAAATAATAGTTCCAACTTTTAATTATTTTTAAGAAGCGGGGGAAAACCTTGCTATTTAAAAAGACCTTAAAGAAATAAACTGGATTTAAAAACAAATTATTTCCAAATGGAATAAAATATTTTTTTTTTTTATAAATTTATTCAATTAATTCCTAGAAAATATTTAACTTGTGATCTGAATTCTTGTTTAGTAACTTTTAACTCATGAGCAATTTTAAAAAAAATTTACAAGTTTTATTGAAAAATTATTTACAATAACAGATTTTTATTAATTTAAATTTAAAATTAAAAATTTAGTATTTTTAATTAACTGAGGTTTTAAAAATTTAATTAACCAAATTCGGCATGAAATCGGAAACTAAAGTTATTAATTTTCTTTTCTTTTCCAAACCTATTTATATATTAAAACAAAAATTACTTTATACCTTTGCTTTTGTAACTATGTGTTCTTTCAATTAAGTTTAAAACGTGCAATTTACTTTTCTAATATTTATTTTAGAAAAAGTTATCGGTACTTACGTATTAACGATACCTTGGCGACAGATGCGCCAATAAAGAGCACACGCGCCAACCGCAACTGCAGATTTGGCGCCATTCTACACTTAAAATTTTTGTTCCAAATAATAAAAATATATATGAAACACTTCATTTAAAATCAAAACGCTTTCAAAATATTTTTATTCCAAATAATAAAGATTGGCGACACTTAAAAACCGCCAAGGTACCGTTAATACGTAAGTACCAAGTATTCATTAATTTCTTCGCTCTCCACTCTTCATGTGATAAGCTAATGAAAATTAAGGCTCATTCCCCCCCCAAAAAAAAAAAAAGAAGGAAGAAAAAGTTTTCTGGGAAATTCATAAAAAAGATAGTCCATTTTATATGTTGTAATAAGTTGCGTTCTGTTGTATTAAATAAACTAACATAATTATAATCGTATATTTTTGTTAGAAATTTGTCGATTAAAATTATACTTCATTCTTTTGAAGAACATTTTAGTTTCATATTAAGAATGCCTCCTAGAATACTTAGCTTTTAATATTTGTCGATTAAAATTATACTTCATTCTTTTGAAGAACATTTTAGTTTCATATTAAGAATGCCTCCTAGAATACTTAGCTTTTTAATATTTATCTAGAGTGTAGAAAATTTTTATCATTAATTATGTTACCTTAAAATTTCTAACTTATATTTCAAATAATTCAAAAAGTTATGTTAATAGAATATTTTTAAATTTGAAATCAAATGAAAATTATATTTTTTCAAATTTTTGTTTTATATTTACTTTTAATATTGGCGAAATTAGTTTTATATTTTTTGATGAAAATGCAGAATTTTAGAATCACACCAAACTGCTTATGATTTTTTTTTTTTTTTTTTTTCTGGTTGTGTTTTTCATCCTCTTTTCTCCTTTCCTGCTCTCCCTTCGGTTCGGTTTTTTTTTTTTTTTTTTTTAACTAAGAAATTGAATATGTATAAGAACATAATTTTAGAAACTATTAAAATTTAATTAAGAAATATAAATTTAATTTTATGCAATAAAAATCGGTATCGTTCATAATAAGCAGTTATTATAAAAACATAAGGCGTGTAAATATTTTTTTATCCTTTACTTAAAAAAAAATTCTATAATTAATGCTTAAAGAATATTAATATTGATATTTGTGATTCGTGAATTTGCCGATTCCCAGTTCCGTTTCCAATTTTTTTCTTAATTGTAGACGAAATCCTCAATTTTCTTTCACAATAGCCTCACGTAATTGATTTTTTCTACATTTCCTTTAACCTTGATTTAAAAAATTTCAATTGTTTGCTTTTATGAACCAATAAATGAAATTAGACTTCCAAATAAAATGTGTCCAAAGTAGAAAATATAAACAATGTGCCCGAGATAAAAGCATTCAAAATTAATGCCTTATAACGAGATATCACATATGGTTAGATTTAAATTTCAGTTGCATTAAAAGGTGCAACTCCAAATTTATTCGTACGTTAATGAAATTCAATGTTAATGCCATTAGTATTTCTACTGATGTCCAAATAGTAATATGGTCTCTTGGCCAATATTGAGTAATATTTGAGGTGTTATTGAATCAACTGCTTCAAAGATATGTTGTTTTAAATCATCCAAATTGATTTTTTTTTTTTTTTTTTTCCTGTTACACGATCATTTGAGTAGAAGGAAATTCAAATACCAGTCTGGTAAATTGAGGATATTTAAGACATGCAAGGTATATGTATCCTATCACACTCTGTGGGAGGGGAATCCATTTATGTTCCTCTTTAATCATAAGTTGATTTTTGATGAGTCCCTTTCTTTTTTTTGAGAAAATTTGAGTCATCAATACCCGGCAAACAGCTGATATGTCTTTTGCATATATGGAGAACATCGTCGATAATGTTTAGCCTCTCGCTGTGGTGTTGCAGAAAGCGATTCAAAGTAGCTCTTGACAGTGTGTTTATGTGCTAATTGGGAGGGAAGGACTAATTATCAACAATTTCATAATTAACCACCTGTGGATATCTCAGTAAACCATTACTTTTGAATATCTTTAACTGGGGTGTTCTATATTCTTATTATTAAAATAGGATTTATCATTATCATATTTATATCTTAAAATTTAGATTTTTTAAAAAATTCTTTTCATGTCTCCTCTGACAATGATTTGCCAGAGTCCATATTTTCCAAATATGTCTTGTTTTAAAAAAGTACGTAATTATGTTTAACTAATTTTACAGATAGACATATATTATTAACTTTTTTTAATCTATACACATATATGATTAATAAACGCTTTTTTACGGAAATACAAGTTAATTTAAAAATATCTGCCCCCCCCCACACAAATTTCGGTCAAGTTAGTTATTAAACAGTTCTTGTGATATTCTACATTTAAAAATTTATTTTTAATTTGTGGTTCTAATTACATTGAATTTCTTAAAATAAGTTTTATAAAATTCAGCGGATTTCTAAGTTGATTAATTGTTTAAGAAATTTTTCTTTTTAATTTTAGAAATAAAGTCATTCTTGTAAAAACAAATACAGCTTTTTACAAATGTAATTCTTTTCTAGAAATTCTGCTATTTAAGATTAGCAACACAAAAATAAAAATATAAAAAATTAATTTCTCCACCCTCCCCCAAAAGAACGAAAAACAAATAGAAAATTTATTCGTATTTACTTTGTTATTCTTAATACGAATTATATTTTTAAAAGCAAATAGAAGAATTAATTCTTCTATTTGCTTCTATCAGATAATTCTAACTTCTATCAGATAATTCTATTGCTATTTCTGGAAGATCCGAATGCAAAAATCGTATTAAGAAAGGAAAAATATTTACAGATATGTTTTTTTTTTTTAAACACCATTTATATAAATTGCGTCTCATTCAAATGTATCGACTAAACACTTCACAATTTCAGGTAATTTGAAATAATCAAATGACAGTAGTTGTGAAATAAATGAAACTAAGAGTTAAAATTTTAAATACAGACATCAGAATTTTTTTTTCTGACGCAATTTTTTGATTACTCATTAAAAAATTATTGTTCTTTATATCACAAAACGGTATAATATTTAATGTTGTGTAAAATGTTTTTTCACACCGTTTGTTATACTTTTTGTATAATTGTCCTATCCATTTTATTTTGAATCCGTTGTCAATTGGTTTGAGAAAGAAAGAAAATGTTGAGCAGCAACACAAATCGAAGAGGGAAAAAGAGGATGGAAAACATCTCGGCATATTTTGCTTTCAGCAATCGTGTACATTGTAACGCATGCGCCGAATGGCACTGTAGAGGTACATATTTAGTGCTAATTTTAGACACCGTTTGTCTACTCTAGTGATCAAGTTGCATAACTTGTCTTTTACTCTGAAAATTCACTGCATATTTGTAATGCCTGCATTTGATTCTCAAAAACACAATTTTATGTTGTATAGAAGATATTAAATTTATAATTTAAAGTGTTTAAAAAAAATCTCATGTTTTTATTATAAACTGCATTTCTTTTTGGTTTTAAAGGTCATTTGATATTTCCTAACAGATATTATTAAAAATATTTATTTACATTTTCTTTGCATCTGTACAATTTGATAAAATTTGTATTGTGATATGATTAATTGTTGATACAAATTCTATTTTGCAACAATTTTTGAACTGATTAAAAAAAAATGGATTTGAGGTTTTGAGATTAAATGTAATGTGAATTTTTGTTCTTGTTAAAAAATATCTGTCATCTAGAAAAGTGAATTCCAATTATTTTCTAACCACAAAAATTAAATTTTCACTTTTCCCTTTCTTTAAATGTATTAGTATTCCCGAAGTACGAATTGTTCTGTTCAAAATTTTTCTTTTCGTTCATATTCTAGATGTGAAATTCAGATGTAAAATTGCCACGCGGTTAAATCATTGACATTGTTTTTGCACATATATTTTAACGGATAAATTTTGAAAGCTTTTTCTTTATTTAAGCTTTACAATTTAATTTGCTTATTATACTGATAGGACAATGTTCTATAGGTCAATATTAATGTTTTTTTTTTTTTTTTTTTATTATTTGCATGTGATCTTTGCCCCACTTATGTACACTTCCAACAACCCAGAGAGAGGCGATAAAGGAAGACTTTTAAGACGGTTCAGCCCTGCATTTGCATATCATATGGGAAAAACCCGGAAACACCCTTGAAAGAGCTTAGCTATCGATACGAGACATTCTATATAATAGTCAACGAGTCTAATTGCAACGGACGCCACTAGCAAATTTGTCTTCCCCAATTTAAGATGCGTGCGTTACTATTTGGCCATGAATTGGCTAAAATTATCTGATAAAAAAAAACTGTACCCTATTCCAATCATTGTTGTATTCAAATCCTATTCATTTTTTTTTTTTAATTCTTAAACCATGCATTCAGAAATTATTATTTTCGGTCGTATGTATAGGTAGGCATAATTTTTAAACATATAAAAATGTATATAATTCTGATTTATTTCCAAAGTTAATGATATTTTAATGATATCTACGAATTTTTTCAATTTTGTGATATTTTTAGCTGAGTTGTGATGGCGATGAAAGTTGATTGATTGAATGCGGATTGATTTCCGATTTTTGTCAGCAATCTTATTAAAGATAGATAATTACAGTTATGCTGGCATTGCTTTTCATTTCACCAAATGTAAAATGATGTTATATTACAGAGAATTTTATATTTTTTACTTCTGTCAGAATATAGAAAGCGAATTTTACGAAATCCAAAGATGATATACAATTTTTTTCTTTTAATATTATTTGATGAGAAGGATCTCTTCTGCAATATGTTTATAATGAAAATTAACCAAAATAGTGAACCTTCTTCGTATTTTATATATTTTTCTTTAACTTTCGATTCATATATGAATTTTTTTCCAGCATATTTACACAATTATGAATTGTTAAAACACAGTCAAAATTATGTAAATTTTTTAATATATTGGTAATTAATAAATATTGATTTTTTACGTCTTTGCATCCCCTTAAATTAATAGTTACCTATTAAATGAATCACGATTACTACTTGGACGTAGAAAATGGATCTCAAATACGCTGGTAATCTGCTGTTATAAAATAACCACTATATCATTTTGATTATTTTTCTTTCTGTTTTATTCCTTGGTTTCTAACCGTTTTGACCCTATTGTTAATTAATGCACAAAATTTCTAAACACGATCAGATGTCTCTCTAGAACACTTTACTAGTACCAATATGATTTTTTTTTCTTATTCATATATTTATTCAACAAATATTTTACTGGAAAAAAATTATATAGACTTGATGACAATCATGTAAAGTTACTCGTTTTAAATTATAAAATTCTTGTGAAAAACTAATTAATGAGGATAATTTTTCGGGCGAAATAAATAAGCGGGAGTATTTGGAATATGGTTGACTTCCATTTGCTAATGGCTTATCCTGATAGCATGAATTTCTAATTTTAAAATTCTGAAATTTTGTGGATATAAAATGCTTAGTTTTGAAAAATTTTAATCATTAAATTAATTCATATGAATTAAGGATTAATTTTATTAAAAACTATTGTGATGATAGTTACAAATTTAGAGGGTGATAAAATGCTAAAACATTTGCCTGTAGATGGCGCCAGTAATGTATGCTTCTATTTTGTGCCAAATTTAAAATAGGATTACATGCATGATTCCCTGTTTTTAATATGTAGGAAAATTATATTAAGGGATGTTTTTTTGTCGAATTTATTATTCCGGAAATATTTTATCAACTCGGTATTATGTTGTGTTACTTACGTTTATAAGAACTGATTAAAAAATACCTCCGTGCTGCATTTTTATTAATTCTGTTATATAACAATGCTAGGCAAATGCGCAAATTTTTATATTAAATTTGTCACGAAAATTGCAATTATATATTTAACTTAGTTTTTATAATACCTATACATTGGCGTGCGCACAACTATTTGTTACCTGAGATTTTTATGCGACATTGCCGGACCGAATATCGCTACTTATCGGTCAACTTAGTTGCTGCAAACAATCTTTGTAAATAAATATTGACTATTATTGAAATAATAAATGAATATTATTGAATGATCAAATAAATTGGGAAATATTGTATGGCTCCTAACATAAATATGGAACCAGTGTATGAGGCTCTGGTTGAGTTAACATACAAATACACCTGTGAGAAAAAATATTCAGATTTGAACAATGTGTGTGTGTGTGGGGGGATATATTAATTGAAAAAGTACTATGAAAAATTATTAATTTAGATAATTAAATGCTAAAAAACTTTCTGTAGCTATCTAATAAGTGCTTCAAGTAGTACTGTATATAGTTATTACTGTAACTATATTAACTTTTACAGCATTAAAAATAACAATTTAAAAAAAAAAAAAAAAAAAGAAAAGTTATACTTAGTCTTTGAAAATTTCATTCACAAGTAATTCAAAAATGTCACAGAGTTGACCTCCAATCACCTCTGTTAATAGTAATAATATTAAGATCTAGTAATTAACAAGTTAACAAGCATTTTAAATTATAGTTGTCATATTGACAACACAGGAATATTTGGTTTATTAATTAAATTGGTTTTGATCATTAATGAATTCTTGTCCTTTTAATATTATGGACTCTTAAACAGATTTTTTTAAAAAATATTTTAATTTTAAATTAAAAAAATTTTCAAATTATGTTAAGTATTATTTTAAACATTTTATTATTTTATCATTGTCTTAAAACAGCTTTCCAATTTCTTGATTTGAATACATATTTCTCTCAAGAAATGGAATATTAATAAGGAAGATGATTATTTATTAAAGTTTAATTGAATCTAAAATAAAAAAAAAAAATTGAAATTTGTTGAAATATGATACCAATATTTTGCATTATTAAAATAATTGCCATCCCAGAGCTTTCTTTTAGAAAGGTAGTTTTAATTTTATTAGAAAAAAAAAATTAAATCTTGATTTTAATTGATATTAAAATTTTTTTATTGGAGATTACAATTAGGATATTTGAAAATTATGGTTAAGAAACATTCTGAATTCCTATTATTAAATGGTACCTTTCAACAAAATTTAAGGTTTTTCCAAAACTATTCTAAGGTAATACTTATTTATAGCCAATTTCAATTCATGTATATAATTTTCTGGATATTTTGTATCCTGCTTCAGAATTCTAGTTCAATTATTCAATTTGATAAAATAGATAAATCCTATCTATATATAAAAAAATTACCAAGGTGTAAAAAATTATTTTGTATATGTATATTTTAATTGTATGGATATTTTTAAAACAGTGTTTCATCAATGTAATGCTGGTAATTTTTAATTAATTTTAAAATTTGTATTGCTTTTTTAATAAGTGAAGTCTATATTATAATTCAAGCATTAAAAATAAAAACAAATCCACCATCTTATAATATTATAAAATAAATATGCTGAAGAAAAGATAAATTTTGCTACATGGTTTAATTTTTAATGTATTCAATTGAAAAAATGCTGATTTATAATTGTTTTGAATGTTTTAGAACATTTTCATATAGTACATAAACTAGCTTGTAGATTGAAAAGATTTTATTAGGTTGCTATTACCATATAAAAATGTGCAAATGCTGTTGCCTTTAAATTTCATTTCACAATCCTCAATAAAATTAGTTAGTTTATTCCTATATCATTAAACTCTGATTGCAATTGATTATAAAGTATATACCTTTCTTGTGCTTGTATTTATAAACTTTCCTTTCTATATTGAATGATATAAAATAATATTCTTTTATACCATAAATATATCTGCATTTTTTAAAAACTGTTGTAAAGAAACATCCACTACTTTGTCTTTGATCACTATTAAATATTTATTGAGCTTTTATTGTCTTGCTTTTTTTAAGATTTTGTTTGTAATTATATCTGAATTTTTTTTATACTGCATAGCAAGTGTTTTTCATTTCTTCTGTTGAATTCTCTGCATTTAAAATCAGTTCCATTAATTATTGACTTGACATCTCCTTCATTATTAATAGAAAAAAAAATTATTCAGTTAAAATTTATTAAGAATTTTTGTTGTAAAAATTAAAAATCTTAATTGCAATCCAATTTATGATAATAAACTGAGAAAAGCCAATAAGTGAGAATTTTGTAAGTTATTAGAAAAAAATAAAATGTAGCATTTTAGAGATTTTGACCAAGCTGATTTGACATTTTTTATTAACTTAACTGAAAAAATGCAATAAAGATAATTATTAAGATTGTTTTTACATATTTATTATTTTGATTTATTTCTTTGAAAATAAAATAAAATTTTACATTTTAGTGATGATAATGAATCTTCTCCAAATACGGATGAAGAAATGGATTTGGAGGAAGGTGAAATTTTGGATTCTGCTGGTGAAGAAGAAGAAAAAAAGGATTTTGCAAACAATACATGTATGTTTTGTTATTATAAATTGCATATATTTATTACGTAAAACAATTGAAATGATTTGAATTTAATCTCGTATATTATATTTATCAAATAGCCATTGAATGTAAATAATCTGTTTCTTTTCTTTCTTTTTATTTATGTAGGTTCTTTGAAAGAAGCATTGGATAAAACTTTGGTACAAAATATTGAAGAGCTAGCTAATCTTGAAAATAAAGCCAAAAATATTGACAGTCCAAGTCGTAGTAAAATTATTTCTCCTCGTAAAATTGGTAATTATTTTTTTCTGGTAAAAAAGGAGTAAAATGAAAAAAAAAAAAAAAAAAAAAAAAAAATTATGTAATGTTTAAATAATAAGATTAAAAAACTCCTTGTAAAATAAACTAGATTATGTTTTAGAATTTTATTTATTGGAAAAATGAATTTATTTGAAATAATTATATTAATGCCCTCAATAATTTTTTAATTGACATGAACCTAATATTTTCCATTGCAGAACAAAATGGCTGCTAAATACATGGATCCTGACAGATTAAAAGGTGCACCAGATCATGATGATGGTTGGGTTACAGGATCACCCAAACGTAGATCCAAGTATAGTGACCGACCAATAGATTATCGAACTGAACTTGAAGCTTACAGAGGTAGTCCAGATAGCTCTCCAGAGAGGAAAAACGGTAATTATTTATTCACACGTATTCATCTAATAACAAATGAATATTAACATTTATAAATATATATATGTATAAAGAGAGAGTAGACAAAAAATTATAAAATTAAGGTGCAATTTGCTAGAGAAATATTATCTACAAAGAATTTTTTTTTAAATATGAATTATAAAATTCTATAGCAAATATGTAAATAAAATATTTCTAAAAGTTTGTTTCTCTAATAAATTTGTCATATATGCATCTTAAGTGCGATAATTTATTTAGTAATGAAATATTTTTCAGAAAAGCCTTTTTGGTTGCCTTATGAAAATTTCAATACATAAGTAATATGAAAAAGGATGTCATATTGTCAGAATTGAAAGATATAATTAATTGTGAAGTAATATCCATCATTCTGGATGAATTTCTTACTGCTGCAGAGGTTTGTACTTATTAAGACTACATAATCTGTAGCAAAGAGCAAATATATTGAACACTGGATGTAATGTGAATGAACAAAACAAATATATGTTCAATGCTATCTGTATATTTGTCTTGCCTAAATCAACAAAATATATCGGAGTTTTGTATGAAATAGTTTTTTAAAAAAAATTTTCCACTCTATAATATGTAAATTATTTTCACTTGACCTACTACTGAATTTTGAACAAAAAATAATATTGGTTTTTTTTTTCTCCCAGTGATGAAAAAAGAAAAAAGAAATCTTCTAAAAAATCTAAGAAAAGTAAGAGAACTTCTAAATTCAAGGAAATGAAAATTGCAAAATACAAAAGAGATTCTATGAGAGGGAAAATTTGTAAATTTTACAAAGAAGGGAAATGTGCTAAGGTAATTATTGAAATTAATTAGATGTTCATTAATATTGTTTATAAATTTTTATCTGATTTGCATTAAAATATCTTTAATCGTAATTTAAAACTTTTTATCATTTTATTTTTAGGGAGCTGATTGTTCATATTCACATGCTTCTGCTTCTTCAATGTTCAAGAAAAAGAATTATGCAGATTCTATTTGAATGGCCATTGCAACAAAGGAAATGATTGCCTGTTCATGCATGATATCCTTTCTTTATGTTTGTTTATACAAATTCATATACTTTTATTGTGTTTTTATATAATTTTTTTTTAAGTTAAAAATGTAAAATTAAATATGTTTAGATATGTATTGTGGAAAAGTCCTATTACAAAATATCTATTTCCTATGCAAGTATTAATTTCCATACATCTGACTACTGAAACTTGGAAAAATGCATGTTAAAAAATCTCTGAAAAACAAAGTTAATTATATGAATACATAGGAAAAAAGTCATCTTCTATGGAAGTGATATGTTATGATAGCAGAATATATTTATGTACATACTATGAATGTATTATGTAAGTAATACATATATGGTAAATGTGTGGTAAGTATATGAAAATAATAAAATAAAACATAATAAATGTGAATGTTTTTAATTGCAAGGAGAAAAAGGGCATTTATTTAAATCCATAATTTGTTATTGAAAATATAGAACTAAATTTTAGTTGGATGAATTTTCTTTCAACATTTTCCAGAGAAAATAAAAAAAAATATCAAGTAGATGAGTTTTTAAAATTTAAGAATTATTTTGAGTTTTTATAAAGTCTTTTTCTCCTTTCACATCTCTAATGTCTAACATTAGAAACATTAACTAACATTTTATTTCACACTTTATTTGTATTCTTAATATTTTATATTTTAAATATGTGCTATTAAATATATTTTGTCCATATGTTCCTTAACATTAATTTACGTGACTTTCCATGCAAGTTTTATCATACTGGAGCTGAGTGTTATGCAAAGAATGGTTGTAGATTTTCGCATGAACCTCTGTCTGAAGAAATGCAAAATATTTTAGCTGATGTAAGTATTATGAAATACCCAATATCTTTTATTAACATAAAACTTCCAAATAAGATCAAACAATTCATTTAAATATATAAATTAAACTTAAAGGGACTGGTAAAGTGAAAATTGAATTTTATCTTATTAGAATTAATAGTTGGTGTAAATTAAAATGTGCAAAAGCCAATGGAGATGTGTATGTCCACAATCAACTTATACATATTTGTTTGATTATTATGGAAATCACAAAACCCATTTTTAGAGAATTGTTGGAAAAAGTATGCATACATATAAAAACCCAGAATCCTAATGTGACTGTAAATATTGCCATCTAGATCCATGTGTTTGTGTCCTTAAAATCACTTATATTTGGTGTATATGATGTTTCCTGCTACAATACAAGAAATGTAATTACCTTTAAAACTTCGGTCAAATTAGGAATAATACATTTGTCAACAGCATTAAAACAACTAGACAAGAAACATATTGAAAGAAAAAAAAATTTCAAAATACAGTAAAAAAACTTGGCTAAATAAAACAATTGCCAAACATAAATTTAAGGACTTATCCCTTGAATCTGAAATAAATAAATCATTAAACTGATGTCATTTTTTCAAATGCAGTTTAAATTTCTATTAACTTTTTTTCTCAAAAAATGAATTTTACAAGTTCATGTTTCTTTCTCACAGTATAATGACTTCAAATTTTTATCATTTTGTATTATAATACTGATAATTTTAATAAAGGCTTTAGTAAATATATTTTAATGCATATTATTTTAGATCATAAAAATACTATGAGAATAGACTTGAAAGGGATCCACTAAATCAATGACAGAAAAAATTTAAAACATATTCCCTATCTCAAAAAAATAGGTTTTGGAAAAATGTTCATGAAAATCGTAACTTTAGCATGATAGATATGATTTTTTAATAGCTTTCTTTAAAGTAATAAATTTATGTCAATAAGTATATTAAGTTAATAAATTATTCAAATATGGTAATTTATTGCATCAAATTCCTAATTGCAATGTCTCAAACTTTTTACTTTTGCACTCCTTTTCTAGCAATAGAAAGTTCTGTTGTGCCTCAATCAATATTCTTACATTGAATATACTAATAGCTTTGAGATTTATTTTTTATTGAATTTAATTTCTTACTCCAAAAAATAATGAAAAAGTTTTCTATAGATTAAGAATTTTGTTTTTTACTCATACTGCATTAATTAAAGAAAAAAATTTTTTAATCCAACTTCATAACAGTGAAAGCAATCAGGATATTTTTTTTTTTATATTAGAAAAGTTGTGAATTTTTTGTAAAAAAATAATTAAAATGGTTATCAAATAGCTGTTTAGTATTTTTTGATGAATTTTAAACTTGTCTAAGTTGTATTTACTTTCCTATTATTTTTTGCTGTTGCATCCCATAGTTGAAAACCACTGATTTATTAAGAAACAAGCACATCTATTCATATTAATAAAAAAAAAAAAAATGATTTTAAATTTTTTTTTTTGTATCTACTTTTTACTATCATTTTTCATTTTTTTTTTTTTTTTTTTTTTCCTCCTGATTTTGTATATTTTACTTAATGATTATTTAACTACAATTATCAATTCAAATTTAATTCTAGAATAATTGAACGAATATGAAGATGTTTTCGGAAATCTTATTTTAAAAATTATATCAATGGCATATATGATTATAGATAGTTAAATTAAATATTTTTCTTTTTAGATAAAAAAAAAATATTTCTTTCCTTTTAAAATAAAAATTTATTGATTTTAGTGTCTGACAAAAATCTTGTATGGCCTGTATTTTTTTTTTCTTTTAGGGAAATTAAAATCAAATATTAAAATTTAAGGAAAAAATATGTAAGAAAGTTGATGATTCTCTAATTGAACTGTTCATTCAGAACATGATTCATACATGTAAAAAAAAAAAGTTTGTGCTTTCTTTTATATTTAGAGAGGAAGGCATAAACTTAAGCATTTTCTGTGTGATTTTGAAAATTTAAGTATAACTAACAAAACAAAAAGGAGTTGTTTTAAAAACAATGCTTCTACTGGTCTGTCATATTAAATTTCATATTTTTATGGTTCTGTTCACCTTAAATGACCAATAAAATATATGTATAACTAATAACTGAAATTTTTGATAACTGATTTTCTTTGTTTTAGTATTTGAAAATGAGTCATGGTGATGATGCTCGATCCAAGACTATTGAGGACAGAGATGAGAACAGAGGCAGCTATGAAAGAGATCAATCTTAAAAAAGACAAGCGAGTCCTAATCTTGAACTTCAGACTCCACCAACCAAGCGAGCCTGTCTCTTGGGTTCTCCCCCAGACATATAAGAGAAGCTGAAGATACTAAAAAGTGGCGAGAAGAAATGAAAATGTTACAACAACAAAGTCATCCTAGTTTTGAAATTCGGGTGACTCCTGATCGAGAAGAATCTCCATCACATTTTTCAAAGTAATTTTTTATTTGTTTGTCAAATAACATTAATCTTCGTTTTTGATTAGCCAGACAATCTTTTCTTGTCTAATGTAAATATCACAAAATCATTGCTGAGGATTTTATTGTGAAGTACATTGTTTGGCTTTTATAAGTATAACTATTTTCATAAATGAATTGTTTGTTATGCTAGGGTTAAAAAACAAGATGAAAAATAATTTTAATACGTTAATGTGTATTTAAAAATAACATAAGCTGTATCCTTTCACACTAGTGGGTTTTCAGCAGTCGCTTGGGAAACTAGTTAAAGTTTTCTTGTATTCATTAATGAATAGAATTGAAGAAAATGACACAGAAAGTTTATTTTTTACTAGAAAGTATATAAGGATGATGAATTGAAAGATACCTGTTGTGGACATTTCACCTTCAATTGTTAATACAAATTAGTTGACTGTAAAACATCAAATGTTTGACTGTAATGCACACAAATAGTTGAAAGCTTATAGGGCAGCATGTTATATTTGTTAATAATTCTGGAAGAGTACCTTCTGTTTAGGTGTTCTTTGACTTGACTTGACTTTGAGATTTATGCTCGCGTTAGCTGCTTTATCTCAATTTATCCATTTACTCTTGAGAAGAAATAAAAATAGAAAAGAAAAGAAAAGGTAATACTAAGAAAAACAGATTTTCAGTTAATCAATGGTTTGGACAACTGATTTTAAAATTATGAAATAAAAACACTGAAATGTGAGGACATGCAGAACTTCTGTCACTAAATAAGTTTAGCTGTTGGGTGATATTATTTACAATAATATTGTAATTTGGTATATTTATTTTATTTTGTTTTTAATAATTTTTATTATTTCATTTCATTTATTGTAAAATTTTTAATTTTGTTTTATCACTTGTATCACTTTTTTTTATTTTGGATTTGTGATTATTTGGTGAAAAGACTCTTTAGATAAAGAAAAGTAGCTCTATTATAAAATAGATATTTTTAATGAATCAATTTGTTTTCCCTAAAGCATTTTGATTTTTTTTTAAAGAAATTTAAGTGAAAATTTCGAGAATAATGTATGGTTAATGTCAACAAAATTAAGCATTTTTTTTTTTCAACAAAAATATATATTTTTATTTTTATCACTTGAAAATTAATAGTTAATGTCACCATTAATTAAGCATTGTATCTCTCAATGATATGCATACCTTAATCTTAACTGAAGTTGAATTATTTTAATTAAATATTAATGTGCATGTTTTTTTATACAAATATTTTTTCATTCATTACAGGCCTAATTTTTATCAAGAAACATTGCTAAATTCTCCTAGTCCAAAAAAGCGGCAACAACAACCTATTGCTGAAGCTTCTAATCCTTTCCATGCCATTTCTTCCATTGAGTCTTCACAAGAATCTTCATCTCTTTATATATACGATGATGATGAGTTTGTAGAAATAGTTGTACCACCAATTAAGCAAGAACCCCCAGATGATTATTCTTGGAATAATATGCATAGACAGCCAGAAGAAGATATAAAACCATTTAATGGTATAAGGCTTATTTTTCTTGCTATAAAAATTTCAATCTTCCTTTTTAATATCCATTAATTATAATGTAAAAAGTTCAAATGGTAAGAAAACAGTAATTAGTAAATAGCATTGAATTGCTTTAACAAGAATTAAATGCCTTCCTTTTTGAAAAGCAACTTTTTAAGTTCAGACTTTTAATGAATTTGTTTCTGTGTCTATTTAAATAAGTAATTTGGTATAACTTATATATCTTTTCAATCTAATTTCTTCCATTCAATATCTGTTTTTAATATTTTAGATAATTCACTCCCAGATTTGATTTTACAAATGATGTTAAGTTTGATGAAACTACACAATTTAGTGAAATGGATTCTTCCACTGATTGTCCTCCAAACTTATCCCCTAATTCCAACTGTCAAACTGCTATATCTAATAATGAAATTCCAAACCAAGAAGTAATAAAGGAAAAATTATCATCTGATGAAGAATCTAGCAATTCCAGTCGTGAAGCATCGGAGCCTCCCATTGTTGTTCCTAGCCATTTGCCTCGTAGACAACAAGAACTCTTAAGCGTGTTCTGCAGCATCAAAGGAAAAATGCTCTTGCAGCTGTCACACCAAGTAGTCCAACTAACAATGAAGGGATTGAGATACAGATCAAGAAGGAAGAATTGGATGTGGAAGAGAAGGCAGAATCACAATCTAAAGTCAAATCTTTATGGTACAGTAGTGAAGAAGATGATGATGATGATTACAATGATCCATTGACGAATGTTTTAAAGAAAATTCAACAAGCAGTAAGTAGAATTGTTTCTTTTAATGAAGTTATTTTCTGGAAATAAAAATTTGTTGACTTGCATGCATTTCTTCATTGTCCTAAAGCTAATGTTAGAAATTTTTATGCTTAATCTTAGTAAAAACAAACTGTGTTTGAAATTAAAAACATATTTTTTTTTTTTATTAATTTTGTAGCCCCTGCCGAAACCTGTTGTTCAAGAACCTAAACCTAAAGTAGATTTGTTAGAAATAGTCAAGAAAATTGGATTAAATGCTCCAGTAAAAAGTGAAGAACCATCTAATATACAAACACAGCAGCAAGAACCAAAAAATCCACCAGGCTCATTTTGGGAAAATTTATTTGGTGGCATTCCTCATAAACCAGTACCAATTAATAATTCTAATCCACCACCTTCTGAGCCTAAACGACGCACTCTATTACCAAATCCTGTACCTGTTACAAAAGCAGAACCTATTGTTGTTAAAGATCCTCGTTTAAAAAATCGTGATCCTCGCAAATTGGCAAATATACCGATTTCTGCGTCAAAAGTAACAACTTTTGATAAAAGTAATGAAAACAACATTTCTTCTTCAATAGTTACTCAAAGTGCAATTATACCTAAATCTGAATCAGGTTTAGCAATTGAGCCTTCAAATGATAGCTTCATTCCGTACAGGTTAAGAGGAATCAGTGCTAAGCCTCCAAATTACACACACCAATACTAAGTGCTAGTCAAGCAAATCCAAATTTACTTAAAGATCCTCGTCTTCGTAAGCATTTGAACCCTGTTCAGAATCACAACCCCTGTAATTATAGGAAATGAGAAAGATTTGGATGTAGTCAAACCTTCTACTCAACCAAAAGATGCTCCACCAATTCCAGAATTGCTCTTAAAATACGAACCAGTAAAATCTATTAATATCTTTTGAGACTTCTTCCCCCTAAACCTCCTTCCAAAAAAAAAAGCAACAAAGTCAAACCAGCTC
Organism: Caerostris extrusa; assembly: GCA_021605095.1. Classification (NCBI taxonomy): domain Eukaryota; kingdom Metazoa; phylum Arthropoda; class Arachnida; order Araneae; family Araneidae; genus Caerostris; species Caerostris extrusa. The sequence goes on from BPLR01017374.1 coordinate 124,168, forward strand.
CTGTAGTTGTATACGATCCTCGTAATATGAGACGAGATTCTCGAAGTGATTCGGGTTCTGACACTCCACCTCATCTTACAATAGTTGATGGTAGCTCCACACCTCCTCGGGAGGAAAATCCGCTCCTATTTTAGAAAGTGAAGTTGAAAAGAAAAAAATGGCTTCCTCCTGTTGTAGAAAAGAGCTGGACTTCCCTATCTCAAGGAAAAGATTGGACATCATCAGTAAAAAGGCAGTATTAGAAGCAGATAATAGTGCTGAAGCAACTCGCATGGAAACTAATATCGAATCACCTAAGAATTCACCACCTCGGTCATTGTTGACTAAAGATGAGTTTGTGACTGTTGTGAAAAAGGAACCATCTGTAGATTCAACTGATAATCCTAATCCTGTTGTTCCACCCCTAATTATTAAAAAAGTCAAACCAACACCTCCTGCAAGTCATCTTCCAAGGGCCATTGCTGATCCTCGAATGGCAAAATTACATGATCGTAGAAGACCTTTAGTTTTATCAGATGCGAATTCCAAATCTATAGTGGAACGCAAAAAGCAATCAATGCAAGCTAAATTATCTAACCTGACTAATAACTTTCCTGTAGATGATTCAGGATCTTCAAATTCCCTGAATCCCCAAAACCATATATCAAAGAAACATCTAAAGAAGAAAAACCCAAAAGTATACCTAAAAAACGCAGGCTTTCAGACAAAAGTGATGAAAAGAAAAAGACTGTGCATCGTAATAGAAAAAGTAGTATGGATTATGCCTCACCACTTAATTCTTATGATGCTACAAATGATAATGGTTTAAATTATAATAGCTACAATCAGAGACCTAAACGGCTGTCTCCAAATCATAAACCACCTTCACCCATTACAGAATTTTTCAGATACTTCTGTTCCAGAATTCCTTCTTCATGATAGTTCCAATTTTGAATGTGATAACAGCAATGATGTGAACCTAAAAGATAGGTTTAAAACTATTGATCCCACTGCATCTCCATTCTGCTGTGAAGCTGCTTTGAATATGCACTATGTATAATGTACATACATTTATTTGTAAAAAGATTTAAAAAAGATGAAGTAATTTTTATACTGTTTATATTTTTTATGTTCTGTGTTAGGTTGTGCAATGTGATATGGAACTCGATTATACTGAAATAAGATCACAGTTTTGAATTTTAAGGAATAGTTTTGAAGAGAAATTTACTATGTTATTCATAGTTGAAGACCAGAATGTAATTCTTCCAAGTTTATGAGACAATTGTTGCTATCTTAACAAATTATTAAGAAATTGCATATTTTCCCAATATTAACTTAAAAATTTTAATTTCTTAAATTGATTTAATATACATAATTTCTTTTTTTTTTTTTTTTTTAATTACTGCCTACCATTTTCTATTTGTTTATATTGCTGCCTATAATGTTATAATGTCAAATAAACAATAATTCTTTCTAAATTTTCTTTTTAAAAGTTAACTTTTTTTTTAATTAGATAACATGATATTCTGGACATAATTTTTTTTTAAATTATTATTCATTAAAATTCAAATGCTTTAATTTAAAATTAAACTATTTGAATCTTAATGAATAATTCTTATTGAAATATTTAAATTATTTAAAATTTGGCCTTATAATATTGTCCAGCAAGATATTTTTAAATTTTGGATCTTTGCCAGTGATCAAAACTACCATTTGTAGCCTTAATAAGAAAACTATCAAATAAATGTCTCTCAGCAAGGATGAGAAAGAAATGATAAAAAGATTTTGTTAACTCCAAATACTTAGATCTATGAATAATAACTGAAATAAATTATGCTTTCTGTATACTGAAATAAAATTGCATAGTTTTGCAATGTTCCCTAGTAAGAACTCAAATTCCAAAATAAAAAATCTTTCCAATCCAGCTTTTAAAATTGGACTTGTGACTTTAAAACCAGCATTTTACTTTTCTTATCTGACCACAGAATTGATATTATTTAAACTTTCATTTTAGTTAGAAAAAATGCAATGATATATTTTAAATAAATATTCTTTAAAAAAATTTAAAGCTACCTGTATAATTTGTAACAGTAATAATCATACAATTTGTTTAAAAGCTTATAAAAAAAAAAAATTTCAATTGTTTAGAGAACATTTCAAACAAAATTATAAATTTTGTGATATTTGAATTAAGTGGGTAATTATTATTTTTATTTCAATATTTATATATTGAAATGGTTTTTAAAACAAAGTATGTTATAAGCATGGAATTATTCAAAAAGTATATAAATCCATTTTTGAAAAGAAACAAGTCTTAACAATGACTAATCTTATTTAGAATTCTGTGCTCGAAAATACTCATTTTTTTTTTTTTTTTTTTGTAGTATGCTTAAAGGGCAATATTAAATTATGTATGGTGATTCATACTCTATTATATGCTCAATCATAAATATAAAACAGCAGAGAACATTTTTTTTATGTAACAAAGTGACCTTATAAATGATCTCTGCTTTATATGAAATATTACTAGTCTCTTCCATATATAATTATCAATGCAGTTTATAGCTATTAAAAGCAGAATTTGTTATCAGACTTTAGTTCTATTAATCTGCGTTAATATGGCAAACATGTTTAACTAACTTTTATAAATGTATCAAATATTATTATCATTACTGTAAGATAAGTTATGTGTATTTCATAACTATAATTGAAAACATGTCAGCGAAAAAAAGAAAGGATTTTTTAAAGTCAGTTTTATTTATTAAAAATTATCTTATAAGTGTAAGTATTTTATTAAATTTAAAAACATAGTTAATTATTTGTAGTAATATCTTGATAAAACTCTACACCAAACGGCTGGCATAATATTTATATTGTATCTTCTCCAAGTTCTATTTCCGAAACTTGGAACAATTAATGCCTTAAATAAGTACTGCCTTCATGAATAAAATGCGATCTAGCTGAATTATAATATAAAAAGTGGTATTTAAACATAGTAGACTTTTTTTATGTATAAAAAAAAATAATATAAATAAAGTTATAATATAAACTATATATAAAAAATTATTTATTTCCGTTATGAACCTAATTTTAAATGTGCAATTTTTATGGATTTATCTTTTTAAAAATTGGGCATTAACAGTCATATACAGAGAAATAATTTTGCTATTATTGTATATATTACAAATTTAAAATATGTTTGCATAAAATTTAATGGGTCATACATAAAAAAAAAAAATATTAAAAAATTGAAACCTTTTTGTTGATATTTTATTGTCTTGTATAGTTTTTGTAGAAATGTGTAATTCTTCATTTTATGTATGTTTATATTTATAAAATTAATGTTTAAAAATATTCTTTTTTTTTTCTATACATTTCTGTTTTGTTTTCCATGAATATATATTTTTAATTTATTATATCTATATTTCTAATGTATAAATATATTAAAAGAGATGTAGATAAATTTTACACTGAATATTCTATATTATTGTTATTATTCTGAAGGTATTATGTCATAGAAAAAAATTTTAATGTAAACATTTTTTTTGCACATTGACTATTGCATCATTTTGGTTAAGATTGGAATGGGGGGACTTATAGTTTGTAAAACAGAGCTTTAATTTTGGAAATTGAAAAATAGAACTTTTTTAGAATGCAAAAAACCGTTAATTCTGCAAAACAATTTTTTAATGGAATTTCCTTATTATTACTTGTCTTATCATAATGCTTTGTGAACACATCCAGTGAATTATATATCAAATTATAACTATGTTATTTTTCCAAGGCTACTTTAAAACTAAGTATATATATATATATATTTAAAAAATAAGTGGCATTTGCTGTGGAATTTGTATATTCAATATGCCCTATAGAATTTAGAATTTTATTTTCTCATATCTTGCCAAGTTACTTCATACCTTATTAATATCTTAAAAATTTTTTTTATAAAATGTCACTTAGAAATATTTGTGAAAATATTGAAAATTATGAATTTTTATAACATTATATTAATTAAAATATAATTACATCTTCTGATGATTTTTTTTTTTTGTTTTATACTATACAAATTTTATAATTTGAAAAATTAATAGATTTAGCTTGATTAATATCTTATTCTGACAGTTAAATATTTTCTAAAAAGTTCTTAACATGTACTTCACTAACTGATGTAAATTAATAGCATATCTCTGCAGGGCTTATATTTAGAAAATAAAATTCTAAACTTCACATGACATATTGAATTTTTTTAAGTACAGATTCTGCAACAGAGAAAAATACTTATTTTCAGTTTTTTCAATCGAGTGAAAACATAAGTTGTAGCGAAATTGAAAAAAAAAAAATTAACAGCTTTTTTTTTTTTTCCTAATGAATATAAAGTAATTAAATTTTTCATTTGCTATTGGATTTGAATTACATTATTTACTTCTTAAGAACTGAATGAAAAGTTCTTAAACTTCGATGAATTATTTCAATTAATTAGAATTTTTGCATATCAGGAAATATTGTCAATTTGAACTTCTATCTTGTACAAAAAAAAAAAAAATTAACAGTTTTGGTTTGAGGACTCGTAATTTATACTTTTTTTCTTACTTTATGCAATAATCAATGTGCTAATAAATGTAAAATAATTATATTTCGCAATTGGATTTGAGTTACATTATTGCGTTATTTGCTTCCTAAGCTGACTAAAAGTTCTTCCAAAATTTTGATGAATCATTTCAATTAATTAGGTTTCTTCGCATTTCATTTATAAAATGCATGATAATTTGTATTATCAAAATCTAAATGTTATATTTGTTGATAAATTGAAACATAAATCTCATCTTCTGTACTTATACTTTTGAACTCAAATACTTTTTTCTTTTTTTTTTTTTTTGTGATTTAACATACTTAACTGAATGTTGCAAAAGTAAATCTCAAAACTAGTTTTTTGGGAGTAACGTGCTCAAGTATTTATCTTGTAAATGTATAACTTATTTAAATGGGTTTATATAACATTTACCAATAAAGAATACTTTTTATTTGTTTTTCTATTAAACTGTGTTTTTTGTTTTGTTTCATGATTAAAATTTACATATAGAAACATCAATTTTATCATATTATTTATAAACAAAAACATTTGCCTTATTACTATAAAAAAAAAACAAAAATTGCTTATGCATTATCTTGGTTGCAAATTATTTCCATGCTGAATTTTGTCTACCATGGCCCTGTACCAATCTGAAATATGGGACAATTCAAATAATAATGTGCTATGATTCTGAAGCTATTTCTTGTTCAATTTTATTTATGTCTATATACGAATTTCTCTTTCTAAATATGTTTTAATGTCTTTCACATTCATACATAAACATGATTAAGATGATCAAAAATTTAATATTTCTTGGTCATAAAATACAACATATTTGAAAATTCGATATTTATTCAACTGAGTTCTCAAAATTGCAAAAAATTTTTAAGAAATATTATATCCTACAATATCTTGGCCCTGAATAAAATTTCAGGACACCTTTTTTAAAAAATTTCTCTAGTTATAGGAAGATTAATTTGTGTTAAAAACTTATAGTTAACTAAAAAGAAAATTAAGTGGCTATGAACACTTTTAATATATATTTTTTAATAATTGTTCATTTAGAACTAGTTTTGCTATGAAAAGCAATGATATTAAAACGTTTTTTGCAGGAAAACTGGTATTTTCATGGGTTTTCTAGCTTGTTCATATTTAATAGAAACAGATCATAATATAATGTATAAACAAAAAAACATAAAAAATTACTGACCGAAGTACAATTTTTACTTTGTGTATGTTTGTTAGTGGATCGTATTCTATGAAATATTGTAGGTATCAGTCTATTTAGCCCATAGTGTGCACAAAATTAAAGTAGCCCAACAAACCCAACCAGATCTGTGAAATGTGTTATAATCTCGTAAGCAATGGGGAATCCGAATTTCTTTTTAGTTTTTAATTTTTTTCCATCCATATGGTAGTTAATCGAATTTTTTTTTTAAATCCTGTCTTGTCTTAAATAAGTGCTTGTATGCTCACTAATGTTGCTTTATCTCAATTTATACAAGTGCTGTTAAAATACAGGAGATAAAAAAAAAAAAAAATTAACAAATGTGAAAATTAAACATTTATAAAAAGAACTACTCAAAAATTCGAAATTCTTGTATTCATTGCCTATGCTAAATCACAAATTCAATTTTAACAGAAAAAGAAATCGTTGCAAGATACTTTTCGGCAACCAAAAGAAAATGAAGTCGGACCAAATCTATGGAGAATTAGAAGGGGTTGTCTTTTGTGCAAAACCTGGACAGAATGTCTTCTTTTCAATTAAGAAGGTTTAATACTAACCAAATGACTGAATTTTTGAGCATATTTTTTACCTATCTACTGTTTTGTTTGCTTAAATATAAGGTCTTCGGAGATTACGATGAAATATTATTGTGTCTGCTGCAGATTTTGCGTGAGAATCTACCAGTTCATTCTCTGTAATGCTAAACGTGCCTAGAGGACCAGATGAATAAAATGCTGTGCAGATATTTTGAAATTGATTGCCAAGGAACTGGATGATATGATTGGAATGGATATTGTAATTCTGTAATGCCTGAAGAACAAAAGATTTTCTGTGAGGATAATATATTTGAGAGAGAAGATTAGTCAAAAGTGTTAAAAGGAGTGTAAGGGCTTCTGAGAAAATACTATTGTAATTTGAAATCTGTCCTGAACACTCTTGAGAAGGGAATTGATAACAACTGTTGAATGTTTAAGATTTATTTTAGATGCGTCAGAGGCTAAAATGGCCTTGTGTTTTCAATGTTCGCTTTTGCATCGTTCAAAAAAAAGTGTTTGATGGCAGGATGGGGTAACTCTTTAGTTTGAAGAGATAAATCATCAAAATGAAATGCGACTAACAAGATGAAATTTATTTTGTCCTTTTCCCACTTGTACAATGTTGTGATCTATTTAATCAGTATTTTTATCAATCAATTTCTTCTGCTTATTTGTTTATTTCCTTTTAATTCTCAGAAATACCGTTCAATAATTCAAAATCATTTTTCAGGTCCAATGTTTGTGACTGAAACAGAACTTCTTTCATTATAAAACACGCTTATTTGCACAACACAAAAAAAAAAAAAAAATTGATGATGAGGCTATATACATATGAATAAATCCTTGTACATGATTTGCTTATGTAATACGTACATCTTATTGATGAAAAACATTATCTTAACAAATTCTACATTCTTTGTTATTACCGCTTATTAGTAATACGAACCAAAACTTTTTTCTTTTTAGTTGCCAAGTTTCAAAGTGAAATACAATACTAGAAGAAATAAATCATTGTTGAATAAAGACGTCGAGTGCCTGAACGCGAAGCGTTCATCTACCAATGGTATGTGAAGGCATTAGGAAAGAAAAAAAGTCATGATAAATAGATAATAGTAATCGTATGATTTGAGAAAAAAAGAAGAAAGTAAGAAAATGTAAATCATCGGTGATGGAAACGTAACAAGAAATTTATGATCAGTAAATATGCGTTGAAGTAAAAAATATCTAAAAAGCGATAAGTGAGCAGGATATTATGGCGGTTTGAGGCTTCGATTCCATTTAGAAGTAGAGAAAGGATACTTGTATTTTCCATTCAATTGCGTAAATATAGTTTGTGCCTTGATGAGAGGATTTTTGTGAGTAGCAATGGTATTGAAGAAATTTCTAGAAAGTTTAGTAATATAGTTGTCAATAGAGTCAATTTTTAAATCTTGATGAATTGTAGAGTTGCGGACAAACCAGGGTGCATCAGTGATAATACGAAGAAGTTTGTTTTGAATAATTTGTACCGATTTCTTATTAGATTGTACAGCTAGACCCCAGATTGGGGCAGCATAGGTAAGGATAGGCCTGAGAACTTGTTTGTAGAGAAGAAGTTTGTTTGACAAAGTTAATTTAGAAAATTTATTAATGAGTGGTAGAGTGAGATAAAAATTTTTCCAACATTTTCTTTGATTTTTGAATATGAGCTCGAAACGTAAGTTTATTGTCTATAATTAAGCCGAGATATTTAATATTAGTCGCCCATTCAATTTGTTGATCAAAAAGGAAGAAATTAATATATGGTTGTCTGGCGTGTCCTTTTCGGAAAATGATAGCTTGAGATTTAGAGACATTAATTGCGATGCGCCATTTAGTTAGCCAATCCTCTAGGATATTCAGAAAATTTTGAAGAGTATTGATGACATAAAGAATAGAAGCACCTTGGGCAAGAGCAGCAGAATCGTCAGCAAATAGGCAAGTGGAAAATGTTAGTGCACTGAGGAAAGTCGTAGGTAAAGATATTGGAGAGAATAGGACTTAGCACGCTTCCTTGAGGTGTACCAGCACAAATACGACCGATTTTGGAGAATTCATTATGAAGTCGAACTTGAAAAGGTTCTATTTTTAAGATAATTTGTAATGATAAGTGTGATCCAAGTTGAAATTGAAGTTTGATCATTTTGTAGATCAGTCCATTATGCCACAGTCGATCGAAAGCTTTTTTTGACATCTAGAAAGACACCTCCTGTAAAAATTTATAGTTAAATCCTTCAGTGATGATATTGGTGACACGTAGAAGTTGATGACAAGTTGAGTGATGTTGACGGAATCCAAATTGTTCTGCTGGAATTATGGAATTTTTATCGCAAAAAGAAGTAATATGTCTCACTAAGAGTTTTTCGTAAAAGTTTTCCTACACAGCTAAGGAGACTGATGGGCCGATAATTTTGAGGAAATTTCCTATCTTGGCCAGGTTTAGGGAACATGATGATATTTGCTTTTTTCCAGATAGGAGGGAAGTAGTGATATTTAGTACAGCTGTTGTAGATTTTGCAAGATGAGTAATGGCATTGAGGGGAGACACATTAAGGCTTTATTTGGAATGTTGTCAGGTCCAGAAGATTTCCGAATGTTGAGATTCTTGATTAAGTTAACTATGTCAGATGGAAAAAAAAAATATTATGATAATTTTGATGATCAGCTAGAAAGGAAGTTACTGCATCTTCAACATGCTCAATTTGAGAGTAATCGCAAGGTTCAGTGTTTTCTTGAAAGGAGAGTTCAAGGTTTTCAGCAAAAGAGTTCGCTTTATCAGAAGATGAGAATATAAGACCTGTGGATCCAACCAGTGGAGGAATTTTGGGATATTTTTGGTAAAATGTTTGTTAATTTTGAAGAGAGAATTATCTTCTGGATTTAGGCCTAATAAAAATTCATTCCATCTGTCATTTTTTAATTTGTGAATCATTTGCTTTATTTCTTTTTGAAGCTTGTTGACGGATTGCTTGAACGGAGAAAACCTGGTATCTTGCCATAATTTACGAATTCTGTTTTTTCCGCAATTTTAGAGGTGATTTCAGTAGGAAATTTTTGGTGTGGTGTACTGAGTTCTTTAGATTTGCTAGCAAGGTTGATAGCAGAAGTAACAGCAAAGTTAAATTTATCAATTATTTTGTCAATATCTTGAATATTGGAGATGACTGGATTACCAGGAATGATTTGAGAGAGAATTTTAGTAAAAATATTCCAATTGGTAGTTGTGATTATGCTATTGAGGAAGGGCGTAAATGAATTATGAGAGACTTCAACTATCACAGGGTTATGATCACTGGAAAGATCGTTGATAGACGAAGCAGGCCCGTCGTTTAAATTTTTAAGAAGCGCGAGGTCAAGAGTACTATTGCAAGGATTGTGAAGGCAGAAATATGTGGGATCATTAGGAGCAATAACATTGGATGCATTAAGATTTGTCCAATCGAAGAGAATAGAACCATTTATGCTGCTGCGTCCATTATTCCATGCAGGATGCTTGGAATTGAAGTCACCAAGTAGAAGTACTTGTTGATTGAAGTTCAGAAGAAATAAAGTGATACAGGAAATAAAAAACTTATTAGGAGTGGCAACATCCAACATGAAATTTATCAAATTTGAAAGGCTAACATAAATTGAATTTTGGAATTTATAATAGATATTATATATTTTTTCGATTATCATTACAGTGTCTCGGTATTTTACAAGCATTTGGGTAAATTGAAACAATGTCAACATCCTCAGTCAAGTCAAGTCAAATCAAGTCAAGAAGAAATACATATGCCTAGCCTCAGCATCGAAATGGCGTACCGCTGATAATAAATGTTCTGGATGCTGAACTGAAAGGTAGTTTTTTTTTGTGTTCTCTCTAATTCACGTTATGTTAGACTAAATTTAGTTCTAATTGACTTGAGCTGTGTTAAACGAAATAAAATTTTCAACATTTATCTTTTCATCTTATAAAAATTCGATAATAAAAAGGTAAATTTTTATTAAAAGTTCCGAACACGTCAATGGTTAGTGATGTAAACACACACAGTGAGGAAAAAAAGTGTACGATGCGATAAGAAAAAGCATAAAAAACTCTACAACATAAAAAGTAACTTTTGTTGCAATGAAACAATGATGTAGTCATTAGTATACAATTATACCGAATAATTTTTTTACTTGGAAAATAATTAAATATTTTTATATCTTACAAAAATGCATCAATCTTAGTCATACCTTTAAACGATCCTAACTCTATATTGACGATCTTTACGTTTAAATATATCCTATGTCCCGAGAATAATTTGATGAATTGCAGATTTTCTATTCTGAATCATGTACCACCTCATTATATTTTCAGCACACCATACTATTTTTATATAAGTTTTGTAGTTGCATTAATTGCTTTAGTTTTTTTACTAGTTAAAAGTCTTTCAGTATTCTGATTTAATGCTAAAAAGGAATATCTCAATGAACATACTTAATTTACTTAAGCCTTTTTGTATGTTTACACAATTAATGAAAGACCCAGTCTTTGATCAAATATATCCAATCTTTTTATTACATTTCTATTTCTTTGCATTAATTTTTGTAATAAAAGTTTTACTGAATTATTCTCAGTAGATGCAGTTCTTCAACCTATCTCAGCACTTTAGGAATTCCACATTGTCTTGCATTCAGAAAGTTTTAACATACAATTTATTTATAATGTAGTGAACTTTTTAGAAACTATTTATTTAGTGATGTCCACCTTTTGAATTAAAAATATACTCATTGCTTAAATAGTCTTTATATAAAATATTTAGCATTTCAATAGATTCTCTACTCATATATTTGAAATATAAATTATTTATTTTTTTTATTTTATTGTGCAGATATTTCTTTAGCTACAGATTCCTTGACCATCCCTGTAATTATAAAATAAAAATTATAATTTAAAAAGATTTAATTGTAAATATATAATTACTTTTTTTATAGATAAATTATTTCAGATTTATAATTGAATTACAAATTTTTACAGTACAAAAGCTTTTTTTTTAATCTAACATAAGAGAAGAAAACATGCAATTTGAAGTTTTCCTAATGTTTCTTTTCCACTGTTTCCAATAAAATGCTTTTTTTTTTCTGTAATCAAAAACTTATTATAAAATGATTTAAAAAATTAATTATAAAATGAAATATTTCAGTTATAAATATTTGAAATAGTTATGTGCATCTTTTTTGTTCATTTAAAAAGTAAATTAAATCATAAAACTCTACATACACTTGTTGTTGTTGTTATCTTGTCCATGGATTTAAAATATTATTATTAAAGTTAGATCAAGTCAAAAGTCATCACGATAGCAACAGTGCCGACTTCTCTTAAGTTGGCCTTGATTGGCACTATACCCAATTGCAAAACACAGGGAGTGAGTGCTGGTCACTCTAGAATGTGCTTAGGTGTTAGGAAAGTGTTGGGGCAATTTTTGCAGGGGATGTATTCCCTCATCTTGTCTGGTAGAATCTTCATCCCTTTGTAATGATTAGTTCTGAGTCTGCTAATAACTGATATCAAATTCCTAGGGCAGTTGAAGTCCGTGATTAATGGCTTCTTAAAGTTATAAGGAATTAGTTGGCTTTCGGCAACTGTGTTAGCATCTGCAAGTGTGATGGTAGTTCTGGGTTGATCATTGTCCCTGGCTTCTTTGGCTAAAGAGTCAGTGCATTTGTTGTTCTCAATGTTGATATGTGCAGGAATCCTTTGAAGATGATATGATTTGCCTCTACAGTGTAGGGTCTCGAGCAGAACATTTATCGCGGAAATGATGTTGGTATCTCCATTTTTAATTGCTTCAAGAGCCGACTTTCAGTCAGAAAAATCATTAACCCGTCAGTGACGCCTGAAATATTTGAGTCATTTAAATATAAAGCAACAGCTTCTTTAATTGCACTGAACTCGCTGGTGAAGTTTGAAGCTATCAGGCCTGTGTTAATTTTTATGATGGTATTTACTTCCATTTGGAAGTAGAAAAGAAATGCCTGCATCTCCCTTATTGAGGAATTTGTCAGAGGATCCATCGATGTATGCTATTGCAAGATTACCTTGTGAGAACTTATCTATGGTATCAAGGCCTCTTTGTTTGAGAATGTTAGAGTCTTCTTTTTTTTTGAACAAGGTTGCAATAGGTTGAAACCAAACTTGGTTTCACTTGGTGGTTTTCTGGGAAAAAGGGGCTCTTGAACGAAATCACGACAGGATTGTTCCAAATTTATCCGACTTCTGATAACTTTACAAGCTGTAGAGTTGAGGATGTTTTGAGTCTGATTGAACCCTTCCATTCATTAAATACTCCGGTAGAGATATGATCCATGTTATTCTACGAAGTCTATAAGTACACTTCTATATACACTTAAATTTATTAAATGTGAATTTAGAGTTATATGAATTGCCTACCATTGTTTTTAATTTAATAAAATTTCAAAATTTTTTAAAAAATTGTTTGCCATTGGGAAATATCAATCAAGTTTTGCAACAGGGGGAAAACGTTCTTTGCAAAAAAATGTTTAAATGTTGTTCAGGCATAATACAAATGATCAACTATTGATATTAATATGTGCTGAGGTTGTTACAAGTGATCAATCTTTGGCTTGCTGTTAAGAAGCGTGTATCATTTAAACTTAAAAAAACCCTGTTATTTATAGTAACTTAAAAAGTTCTCAATAATTTTTCACTTATTACAAATTACAGAAATTATATGGCATTACACATAAGAAAAACAGTTCTTTTTGTTTTGAATAGACAACATGTTTTTTTGCATTTGCAATATCTAAGTGGTATTAAAATACAAATTCACGTTATTAATTAATTTATAATTTTTATACATGGATAACATTATATCTAGTTGTTCTAGTAGTTAACAGTCTTATAAAAAAAAGCGTAAACATTTATTTTCAGAAACTGATAGCATATAAAAAATTTTTTTATGGAATCCTAAGCAAATAAGGGCCTGGATGGCCGAGTGGCTAGCACTCTGGTTAGAGTTTCGTTCTGGTTTTCGGGTTAGAGTCCTGGCAGTGCCATGGATTTTTGTAGTGGTTCGGGATCCACTTTAAACTGTAGGCCCTGATCTGTTTAGTCTAAAGTGTGCACAAGATGACAGTAGAGCAAAAACCAAACCTAAACAAATAACTGAACTAAATGTATATTATTAAAATTCATTATATATTTGTGTCATCCATGAAATTTAAATAAAAATGCGATCTTAATGAGTTTTAATATTATATATATTTTTTCTATAGAATCAGTATATTAATATGAATTTATTTTAAGCTTAATTTTTTGGAACTTATTATCTCTTAAATAAGGTTTAAGTGTATTTTCAGATTTTATTTTTTTAATAAACCTGTTCTAAAGTTTGGTTCTTCCTTTTCATAAAATTTGAAAGTAAATCTCCTAATTACATAACCTTAATTGTTCAGAAAAGTGTATTGTTACTTGAGTATTAGTAGGCAATCAAAGTTAAATAATCTACAAAGTTTTTTTGAAAATACTATTTGAATTTACTTGAAGCATCTGTTCAAAATTAAGCATAATTGTAAAAAATAAAAATAACAAAAATAAAAACTTCCATATTAAATTTTGCCTAATTCTTATTGTTATTAACAAAATCAAGTTAAGCAAGGAAAATGGCCTTGTTGCCAAGAATATAAAACAGTTATTTAGTCCAGCCTTTATCATTTAAAAATGTCCCTAATTCTTGATTTATATGAAAAATCAGTTCTTCAGAATTTTATGCAAGTGAAAATTATGCATGTAAAATCTGTAATGAAAAGTAAATCAAAATTTGCATTATTTAGTTGCTTATGTATTTAATTAAATTCTTTTATTAAAATGTAAAATAAAAGTAAATTCCCATAAAAAAAAACTAGTTTAAAATCTTAAGAAGTTAAGAGCATATATTTTATAATATTTTTATAAATATCTAATTTTGCAGTAAAGAGTATTAAATTTTTTTTTTTTTTATAATTTTAAAGTAAATTTTTATCTGTTAAAAAAATGCAATATTTAATTCTTATATTTGTTGTATAAATAAATTAAAAATTTTTTTTTTTTTCGAAAATGTATACATTTTTATTCTATTTCAGCCATGTCGGACACTGACGACAGTAATTATTCTGCTAATGCAAGCGAGGAAAGTGATGTATGTACTTAAAATATTTTTTTTATTTTTATTTTATAACTGATTATGCTTTATGACAATTGGAACTTAAATAGTAATAACATTATTATGAAGTATCACATTCTTTGAAAGCAGTAATATGGAAAAAATTAAATAGTGGCGATATTATATGCAATTACTATTAAGTTCAGAATGGACATGGTGCATTCCAAGTGAATTGTTGCGTGTTTCTTGTGTTCATATGTCTCTAAAACTGTAATACAGTTTTTTTTTCTCTAATTCATGTGCCAGAAAAACAAATGTCAATTTTATATTTTGTTTTTCAAAATATAAGAGTAATACTTTCCTAGTTAATACTTTTTGGGCAATTGAGATGATCTTTTATTAGTTACATGTCTAGAAGAAAATCCAGCATTGATTGATTGTGTATAAAGATTAAATTCCAAATATATGGCTAGAGCCTAAATTTATAGATCTAAAACAATTTAATATTATTTAAAAATCACTTATCCAAATTTGTTAGTATAGATTCCTCGGGAGATTTTCAAATACTCCAAACTATAAGTATAATTAAAAATGTTAAAAATATGATTTCTGCATCACTGCCAATATTGACCATTACATTGAAATGCAAAAAGAAGTTTTAAACTTTACAGCTGATTATTGCCTGTAGTAAATAGTTATACCTGTTAAAATTTCATTCAACTAACTCATTCCAGTTTTTTTTTTCAATAATGATTTTCTGTATAGTTAAAATCTGAAGTTTTAAATGAAACAATGTATTCCAGATTGAGCCTGATGATGCTAAGAGTGATGTAGGCTCAGAAGCAGACAGTGATGCAGGTAGTCAAGTAAATGATGATGAGGCTGAAGAGGTGACCGAGGCTGAAGCTGCTGCTGAAGAACAAGTTGAAGAAGAGCCTGAGGGAGAAGATCTTGATGAAGAAGATGAAGAGGTAATCTTTTTTTGTGTTACGTTGTTAAAAAAAAAAAAAAAAAAAAAATAGATGCTTATTTTTTATATTTTTATTTTATTGGGTAAATTGATTCATATTAGAGTTGCTTTTGGAAATAAGGAATTAACAGGATGATTTAATTATATTATGTTGTCAAATCTATTATTAATAACTTTTGATGTCCTTGTCCACCTTTTTTTTGTAAAGGTTTTACTATTCAAAACATTTTCCAAGATAGGAAATAAACAATCGGATTGCACTTAGTCATTCTACAACAATTTTTAATGAAAAAAAAAAAAAAAAAAATTGATGTAGCTTGATAAGCTAGATAATTTCGATTTATACAGTCTGAGTAAAAACTTTAAGGCCAGTTGACATTTTGAGAAAATGGAAACATTTAAACTGAAGAATTAAAATACCATTTGATTGATAATTATTGAGCTTAAATAAAAGTAAAATAAGTAGAAAAATTAATTTGCAAATATTTTATTATTAGAAAATATTACAGAACACGCAGATGAATATTTGAGCCTGAGTAAAAACTTTAAGGCCAATATAGAAAATAACATATAAGAAAAAAATTACAAATTCTTAGAAGGTTGTGTAGGAGCCATTACTTCAAATATTCTTGTTTTCATGGATGAAACGAGTTTTTGACAAATGGTGGGGTCGGTTTTATACCATTCATCTTCGATAGTAGATTTCAGCTCTGTTGTTGATGTAAAATGCCTCTCATTTGCATAAACTCTTCTTGCTATGTCAACCCAAAGGTTCTCGATTGAGTTGAGGTCAGGTGATCTAGCTGGCCATTTCACAGTTTCAACATTGTTGACTTGGAACCAATTTTTTTGTGCTGTGACTCGAATGGATCGGTGCATTGTCTTGCTGATATTTCCAATTTTCTCCAGCAAGACATTCAGCATTTGGCAAAAAAGATGATTTGTTAGGACATTTTAGTATCCTTGTGAATTCATTCTACCTGAAACGAATGCAATTGAGCCCACACCATTGTAAGAAAAACAGCCCCAAGTCATGACAGACCCTCCACCTAATTGGCGCTTCGAGAATAATTCTTTTTCATTTCTTATATCATGCCAGTAGAAATTCCAGCCATCTGGTCCATCCAAATTCCATTTTTTTTCGTCAGAAAAAATAACTTCTATCCATTGGTTGTCCCAGGTCATGACTTTCTGGCCAAAGTTCAAACGCTCTATTTTGTGTCTCTGCAGTAACTGAGACTTAGTCAATTTTGCTGTATAAGTGTACTTTCCAGACTTTCTAATTGTGTTATAAATCGCTTTTTGACAAACTTTTAAACCTGTCGTCGGAATCAGTTTCCTGGTTGAGTACTTTTCAGTAGATGCAAGTTGGCAAACTCTTCTTTCATCACGCGAGGACAAAGCTTTAGGTCTTCCCCCAGTATTCTTTTTACCATAATTGTCTTTCAATTTTAAAAAATTGTTGACTACAGTCTTTGATCTTCTATCTTTATCGCAATAGCACGACTACTCATTCCTGTTGAAGACAAAGCTTCGATCTGTCCTCTTTCACGATCAGTTAACTTCTTACCCTTCGTCATCTTCACAAAGATCACCAATACTTCGAAGAAACGTGTGACAAATATGAAAATTGCAGCGTTGTCACAAGCTAGTAGTTGCAATGGTAATTACAAGATTATATTATATTTATTTTTAAAAAATGACTGGTGGCCTTAAAGTTTTTACTCAGGCAGAAATACTAACTTTGTAAATAACCACGTGTTTCTCATAATTATGTATTTACAAATTATGTTTATAGCATATTTCTTATCAATGAACTTTAATAATTAATATTATTTGAATCCCTTTTATTTCATTTTACATTTTCTCAAAAATTTTACCGGCCTTAAAGTTTTTACTCAGGCTGTATATTCTAGATAATGCTTTTAAAAATTAACGTTCTGCTGACGTTAGTGGTTTGATACCAAAAATAACCCAAAACACTCAATACCTGAGAATTCTTGTTAAATTAACTAATATATGTGATCAAAAACAAGTTAACATAATTTTTTTTTGATAAATAATAAATTACAAAAATGCTTTAAACAAATTTGTGTTGTTGGTCCTTGACCTTTTTTTTTGATATATATTTTTATCAATCAGCTTTTGTCAAATTGTATTTCACTAACATGTTACTATTTTAATGTATAATAGATATTTAAAGCGGCATCTAATCGAGAACCAATTATAAAACGTTTTGACAGAACCCTCTGAAAGAATCGTGTCCTAACCTTGCTCCAACCACAGCTGTTTTTTTTTTTTTTTTGCACATCATACGAATTTTCGTGGACCCCATTTACTATCAACTGTCACTCACAGCCAAAGATAATGTGTGTTGTTTTTCATGACTAGACTGAGAAACACAAGCAAGATCATCTTGAGATTGAACTCATCTTGACTTATTCGCTTGTGGACGCATCAGAAATGAATGACTATTCCATGAAAATTAATATTAACTGGTTTTAACATGTTTGAAATAAAATCATTTCACATTTTAAGTTCAACATATTTTCTTATTCAAATCATAGAATTTGATTTACCTTCAATGATTGACAGTATTTAGGAATATTTTAAAGTATGGTGGAAATTTTCAATCACAAGCAAGAATAACATTGAGCATTTTACTAGAAAAGTATAAAAAATGAAATTAACTTACTTTTCAGGTATTTCAATACCTAATTCATTTACAAATGGGTTATTACAAATGGTATTTACAAATGGTATTTATATATTTACATATTTAAAAGAATCCAAAAATTGTTAATACTATTTCTACAGAAGATAGTAATATCTTCTGTAGAAATAGTATTAACAATTTTTGTTCTTTTTTAAATATGTAAATATATAAATTTTATTTTAAATTTAGGAGGAAGATGAGGACGATGATGATGATGAAGATGACGATGACGATGACAAGAGAAAAAGAAAGAAAAAGAAGCCCAGATATGGAGATTTTATTTTAGACGAAGCTGAAGTTGATGATGAAGTTGAAGAAGAGGAGGAGTGGGAAGAGGGGGCTGAAGATATTATAGATCGTACTCGCCCTACAGAGGAAAATACTTCTCGAGATATAGACAGCCATCGTCGTCTTCAAATGATGTGGACGTAAGTTTTAAAATTGCTGTTCTTCTTTAATGCTTGAAATAATTAAGACAATATATTAATTTCATGGCAGATTAGTTTAATTAAATCACTTTTAAAATGTATTAGTCTATAAAGTAGTTTATAATATTTAAATTTTTGCAAAAATATCTTAAATCATGTAAGTGAAATAACATATTTGTAAATATAATTTACAAATACGTTAAAGGAAAAGTGAGAAATTGTTGTATTAATTTTGTATCAATTTGATATTATTCATAAAATTCATGTTATTCATAAAATTCAATTCATATTAATCAAAAACCTTAGTTGTAATGAAGTTGTTTTACCATCCAAAATGTAATTATTTTAAAATTTATTTCTATAAAGATTAGCAAAAATGTTATTTGTACTGATAAATAAGTTATTTCTACTAAATATTTGAAATGAATAATTTTTTGAATGTTATTAATATTTTTCTGTTATATAGTATTTAAATGAGGTATTTTTTTCTTAATTAGCTCCCAAAAGGAAGATGAAATTGAAGATTATTATAGAAAGAAGTATGCTGAATCATCTGCTGCAGAAAAAGGTTATGGTGATGGGGGAGATCACGAGTTGCCTGATGAAATTGCACAACAGACTTTGCTTCCAAGTGTGAAGTAAGTGGAAATAAAATTGTCATCAATTATTATAAGTTTAATTAATTTAACATATATTTATAGTTTTACATGGAAATGTTTTTAATAGTTTGTAGAATTTGCTTGCGAGATAAATTTGATTATATGATTAAACATGAAGAATTGCCTGCTACTAATGTTTCATAGAATTCTAGTTTAATCACAGATGAATATTAAGTGAAATGTGAACATTATTAAATATTATAAAAAAACTTGTTTATGTTGAAATTTGTCTTCCTTTTTAAAATTGTCAAATTTCAATATTGCATTTGTTTTAAATTAACAATTTACTTAAATAAACTTTCAGAGATCCTAACCTTTGGATGGTGAAGTGCCGTATTGGCGAAGAAAAAGCTACAGTATTGTTGTTAATGCGGAAATTTATTGCCTATCAGTACACTGAGGAGGTAAAGATTATTTGTTGAAGGGATTAGATTATTTTTTGCTTGCAAAAATATTTTAAAAAATTTCTTTGTTTATGGCCTTTTTTAAAATATTATTTTTAAAAAAAAGGCGTGTAATTAATAAGCATTAAAATACTTCTATTATTCTTATTTTTTGAATTTTAAAATTTTGTCAATTATTATTACACTGTTATCAATTATATTTTATGAAATTTCTTTCTATAAAAGATTAAACATTTTTTTTATTAATAAATCTCTTATTATGATTAAAATTACACAATAGATGTTTCATTTTCATATATTAACAATTAAACCTCATTTCTAAAAGTTAACTTTAAAAGAATATTTGAATTACAGCTTTATTTCCTAACTTTATTTTTTTCTCACCTTGTGTATTAAAAGTAATAGTAATTAATTCAAATTTTCATTTGGAAAATATACTTTAATTGCAGCCTTTGCAAATCAAAAGTGTAGTAGCTCCTGAAGGTGTTAAAGGATACATTTATATTGAAGCTTATAAGCAAACACATGTAAAGCAAGCTATAAATGGAGTTGGAAACCTACGAATGGGGCAGTATCAGCAAACGGTAATTTTCTCTTTCTATATTGTATTTGAATTTTTTTTTTTTTTTTTAATGCTACAATAGTTAGTTTTTAGAAAATTAAAATGAATTTTTTTATTAGTTCCAGTTATATTTTCACAAAATCTTTTTCTCCTAACAAAATGATAGTTTGAACTCATCTGTATAAAATATGTAGACTTAATTATGCTAATAATAAAATATACTACGGTATGTCTCAAAATTTATGTAAGAGAGAACTTTAGAACTTTGTGCTATTTGTGTGATAAAATGTTGCCAAGTGACAGCTGACAATTCAGGGTTATTAAAAGGGAACACTACACAAATGTATTTTCTTTGTTAAGCAATATTTTAAAAATAATAAAAGTTTGGCAGCTATAGTTTGAAATTTTTACACAAAATATGGTTGGAATAGTGGTTTAACTTCATCAGTTGTGAAGAGATTAATCACAAAATTCTGAGAGACTGGGTCTATTAGCAATCTTTGACATTCTGGCTGTTCTTCAACAAGTTGTTTAACATCAAAGCAGTTCATGGGAACATTGCTGCGAGTTCAGGAATATCAGTTCGACACTGTACTCAAGAAACATCTCATTCTTACAAAAATTCAGTTGACTCAAGAATTGAAGCCTACTTACTACTTCCAGTGAAGAGAGTTCATAGAGTGGATTATGGAATAATAAATGAAAGCTGACTTTTGAACAAATAATTTTCAGTGATGAGGCTAATTTTCATCTTGATGGCTTCATTAATTGCTAAAATTGTTGCATTTGGTGTTCAGAAAATCCACAAATGATTGTTGAGAAACAAATGTATCCACAATGTGTTACAGTTTGATTTGGATTTTGGACTGAGTCGTCATCTGACCATTTTTAAAAAATGCTGCTGAACAGACAAATAACAGTTAATGGTGTTCATTATTCCGACATGATAATCCAGTTTTTGTGCCTAAATTGCAAGATGGATGACATTTCATTTCAACTGCAGGCCATACAGCTCAAGAAGCAATTTAATTACTGCATGAGTCAATTCCTGATGATGTAATTTCACATTTTGGTGATCAGAATTGGCTGTTTATATCATGTGATTTAATGTCTAGACTTTTTTTCTGTTTTTTTTTTTTTTTGAAGTTAACCTCTAAGTCTAGTTGTCTCTAAGTTTAAACCAACAGGCCCACACCCACCCACCCATGTAGGAAAAAAATTGAGTTGTATCAATGGACTGTTTCTGCCATGTTTATGCAAAACGATTAAGGAAAATTTTGTTAAGAGTGCACATGTGCCAGCAAAGCTGTGGAGGCCATTTACCCAATACTAAACCCATTTACGCTATACTGTATACTTTATGAATCAATAAAAAATTCTCAATTTTTAATTAAAACATGTATTTTCTATAAAATAACTTCCTACATGAATTTTGGAATATTCTTTATATTAATCATTTGCAATTTTTTAAACAATTATGTGATAGGTGTGCATTAATTTATCTAGAATTAAATATATTGATGCATTTAAAGAAAAATATTCTTTTATTTGAAAAATCACCTTTTTTGAACAAATATCCTTTTGTGAAACCTACATTAAATACTTTTAAGATATTTTTCATATTTTTATATGGTGAAATAGAGATATATGAATCTATCATGCAAATTTTAATTTGTATATGTTTGATTTCATATATAGCAAAAAAAAAAAAAAATTATCTTTTTAAATAAGCATAAAATAACTGACTTAAAATATATTGTTTATTTATATTTTTAGAGATTTTATAACTTTGTTCGTTCACTAGCTGTATACTTGGATTTTTTTTTTTTTTTAGAAGTTTAAGCTTAACTATATACAAAACAAAAATTTTGAACTTTTTATTTTATTGATACTGCTAATTTGTGAATGCAATCAATTGTTTACATGGATTTTTTTTTTTTTCATTATTATATGCATTTGATAGTTTATGTATACACAATTAATATTAAATTGAGAATTGCCTGCAGTTGTAAATATGTTAGCATAGTTTATTCTTTTAATTTGAGGAAATATATGCATTAATAGAATATTTTATAAATTGTCTTGTATACTATTATATCAAGTATCATACTTATATTATTTTTTTATTAGATGGTTGCCATCAAAGAAATGACTGATGTTTTACGAGTCACTAAAGAGAAAGCTCAATTGAAACCAAAGCAGTGGGTGAGATTGAAACGAGGAATTTATAAGGATGACTTGGCTCAAGTATATTGCTTTTATGTTATTTGATTTTAGTCAAATTATTTTATCTTTATAAAATCAAAAAGATTATTTAAAAAAAATGGAATTAATATATTTTGATAACTAAAATATGTTTATTATAGGTTGATTACATAAATGTAGCAAGTAATACTGTGCAGTTGAAATTAATTCCAAGAATTGATTATACTAAAAAAAGAGGAGCCTTACGAACAAATGTAAGTTTTTTTTAATATTTTTATTTCAAATACAATGTTTTATTTTTCAGGGAATATGTTGGTATTTATTTTTTGTTTATTTGAAATCAAGAAATTAATCTTGAAAATTCTACAATAATTAAATATAACTTTTTTTTTTTTTAGGAGCAAGAGAAGCGTAAAAAAGGAAAGAAACCTCCTGCTAAATTATTTGATGTTGATGCAATTAGGTATAATAATACATATATTGTTTGTTGTTTAAACAAACAGTTCATTTGTTTTAAAAATGCTGATACTTAACATTAATAATTTAACTAAATATAAATATTATAATTAGTTTTTACCATTTTCTTAATTTGATATTAATTTGAATTTCAATTAATGAAATGAAATTGTTCTTTTCACTGTTATGCTCTTTTATTATATAATGTTTCTTATTGTATATTAAATTAATTTTTCATTATTTTCAGAGCATTGGGAGGTGAAATATCAACTAATGGGGATTTACTTGTATTTGAAGGTAATCACTATAGCCGTAAAGGTTTTCTTTATAAGAGTTTTGCCAAATCAGCTTTGGTAAGTTAATGAATAATACTTATTACTTCTTTCCCTTTTAGTTTCATTTTGGAATATATGTAATTTTATTGGAATTTGTTTTTCAGATTGTCGATGGTGTAAAGCCCACTTTATCAGAACTTGAAAAATTTGCCGATGAAAGTGATACTACAAAAATGACACTTGAATGTATCCTTCAAATATTTTTAATTTTTAAAATATTACATTTGATAATCTTTTATGTTAAATTAAAAAAAAAAAAAAAATGTGGAATTTTTGAAAAATCAAACTTTGTGTATTATTTATTTTGATTTGAGATAGTATGAAAGCAATTCTGAATGACAAGAAAGATAAAAAATAAAATTAAAAATTTAATGTTACTTATATATATAACAAAATTATTTTTTAAAATTGCATAAAGTGTTTGAAATTCAATAAATCTTTTAAAAATATAGAAGCATTTCTTAATGATTTTAAAATTGTTTTTGGTTTATGTAAAATGCAATAAACATGTAAAAAAATATGTGGGTTTTGGACTTAACGATAATTTAGTCAGTGAAGGTAGTGGAGAGGATGCCAGTCACAGCTTTTCTCCTGGTGACAATGTTGAAGTATGTGAAGGAGAGTTGATCCACCTTCGAGGTCGAGTTATAGCTGTGGATGGTAATAAAGTAACCATGCTACCTGCTCATGATGATTTGAAGGTAATTAAGCATTTTTTCAATTAGAGAATTTTTATTTGATGCATTTAAAAATGATTAAAGTTGCAAATATAGTTGACAGATTGCATGGAATAGTAGACATTCTGCTTAACTGTGGAAATGTGCAAAACAATTACTTGCGAGAGGTGCTCATCTATATGCATGACCCAAATTTGTTTTGAAAAAACAAGTATAATAGCTATAGTAGAATTTATGTATGTGTGTGTATTGGAATTAACAGGCGTGACAAGTGGCTTGGGAATTGCTGTTCTGTCCTAAATGCCCTGTTTATGAAGGTGCCTCCTAAGTGTAATTATTGACATTGGAGAATCCAGATGCTGATTGAGCTTTTTGGAATTTAGGCTGCAGTTGTTTTTAGACATTGCAATACGCTTCAATGCCCCGCTGGTCTCTTTCTACTTCCATCCACTGTTTTGCTTTGTCAATTTCTCTTGCCCCCGCTGTGTGTGCACTGTCATAACTTAAGACACCATACCTCTAAAACATCTCTCTATATATAAGTGTGTGTGTAATGCATATAATTTTACCATTGTTGTAATATTTATATATAAATATAATTTTGTAAAATTTTTATTGCTATTTTAAAAATGCAAAAGAAAATTCTGTTAATGTTTAAATTTTTACACATTCTTATTTTTAAACAGAAGATTTATAACTCTTTTAAAATATCTTAGCATATTATATTTAAATATTACAATATAATATATGCAAAGCATTTTGTAAATAATTTGAATAGGATATTCTTTTTGTCAATAATTAAAATTATATGTAAAATTTATAAGGAATTTTATGGATTTGGTCTCTAGTTTCATAAGAGTTTCTAAATATTATTCTGCATAATTCTAAAAAGCATTTATCTGAATATGTTAAGGTTTTTCTGCTTTTGTTCTAATTAATAGTAAATATAAAATGTTTCATCTTTAATATACATCTGTAGTTGGTCTATTTCACCTACTATTCATTTGTCAAGTTTTCTCACCATGCATAAAATTTCATGAGTGTTTATTCTACTGCAAAATTTTCTTTGGTAATTTACAAAATGTAATTGGAATGAATTGTTAACTGTCTTTTGCCTGGAATTTTACTTATAACTTAACACAGAGAAGATTAGCCATTTAAAAATTAAACCTTAATAATTGTAGCAAATATAAGAAAGAGTGTTTTCTGAATTTCTTTTAATGAAATTTGTTTGAGAAATTTTCTTAAATTGTCATAATAAAAAATATATAAAGACTGAAAACATATTGTTCATAGTATATCTGTTGCAATAAAATATCTAAACTCTGAAAATATTAAATAATAAATTAGGTGTAAAAAAGAAGAAAAACAATTAAACTTTGTAGCATCTAAATCTATGTATAGTGAATGTTATTTTCATGGCATTATTATACAAGTTGATTCTGTTTCTGAAAAGTCCCCTGTCTATTCTCTTGTTGTTTTACTTTTACCTTTACATTTTTAGTAATTACACACATTCACACACATACATAATGGATTTTTTAGCTATTAAAATCTAGTTTTAAAATTCAAATAGCTATGAATTAAAACTGTTTTTTTTTTTTTTTTCCATTTCCACCTTATTTAATAGTTGAAAATTTTCCTTTGAGGGAATGTATTCTTTAGGATCTAATCTTTTGGATGAATTACTTAATAATAAATGAGTTACTTTTAAAATGTATCTGAATTTTTTGTATTGAAATATATTCTCTATTGTTTTAAATGAAAATTATATCTGAAAAGAGAACCAATGTTATTATTAAATGAATTGTATTTGCATATCTTTCAATAATTCAGTAGCATAAGATTGTTACGTAATTGTGCTAATTTATTATTGGTTTAATTTTAGATTGTTTTTGAAATTATTCTTTAATGCTAAAAACTTTTTTGTTTAAATATATAGGATCCATTGGAATTTCCAGCTCATGAATTGAAAAAGTACTTCGAAATTGGTGACCACGTAAAAGTAATCGCTGGAACCTATGAAGGAGATACTGGACTTATTGTACGAGTTGAAGAAAATGTTGTTCTTGTGTTTTCTGATCTTACAATGCATGAGGTTTGTATACATTTTATGTTTTCAAAAATGTGTTGTAAATGTACATTTTTATATAATTTTGCAATTTACAACAAAAGAGTTTTAAAATCTGATTCTTTCATGGATATAAATTTTGCTATTTTTTTTTTTATTTATAATATATTGAACTATTAAATAGACTATTTTTATTATTTGTTGTACATGTTACATAAAACTTCTGAAGTGTTTGATTTAAGGAGAGAAAAAAAATGAGTATTGTAAAAACTAAAATGTATTGTGTATTATAAAATTTTAATATATTTCATTTAGCTTAAAGTACTTCCTCAAGATCTACAATTGTGCACAGATATGGCAACTGGTGTTGATTCTCTTGGACAGTTTCAATGGGGTGATTTAGTTCTATTAGAGTATGTATCTAATTTTTATTTATTGAAATTGCTAAACATTAAATGAATTATGCTCCTTGTAATTAGTTCAGTCTGAAATGCTAAATAGTTATTCTTAGAAAATTAAAAGAAAATGATGTATAATATGAATTATAAAATAAGTAAACAAGTTACTTTAAGATATTTATTAAACAAATTTAAAACGAAATTTTAAACTGATTGATTTTTCTATTGAAAGTGATGTATTATAAATTAATTCATAAAAATATTATCAAATAACATAAATATTTTTCTTAGTTTTGTATAATTTTTAAGTGAAAAATGATAATAAGTAAAACACTTTTTATACACAAATTTATTTGTATAATTTTAATTATTGTAAGTTTATTTTATTTGTATTTCAAATATAATTTTTGTGTCAAATTGTGTTTGTCTAAATCCAATACTCTGTTGCATTTAAGATATTTTTATTTATATAATTAATTTTAAAAAGAAAATGTATACTGCATTTAAATTCTTATATTTAAATAGTCTGCAGTATTAACTATCAAATTAGAATACTTCCTACAACATCATTGCAAGAATTTTTAATCTCTTCATTTGTAATTCTAAACTTTTTTTTTACATTTCAATTATTCTTAATATCTTTTTGACAGCTTCCTGCAGAATGGAAAATATGTAAATTATCATTAATAACAATTATATTGTATGCAATAATAATAATTGAATGTACAGCAATTTGATTTACTTATTATTTTTATTAGCAATAATATTTTATTTAATATAACTTCAATGTGCTTTAAATTTTTATATTTAGTCCACAGACTGTTGGTGTGATTGTCCGTCTTGAGAAAGAATATTTCCACATATTAAACATGCATGGAAATGTAAGTAGATATTTTACTTTAATAAACTTATGGTGAAAACTAAATGTCAGTTAGATCTTGCTTATTAATTTTTTTGTGTATGCATTTGAAGGTTATAAAAGTAAAGCATCAAAGTGTTTCAAAGAGGAAAGATACTCGAAGAGCTGTCTCTTTAGATTCAGAATCAAATCAAATTCAAGTTCGTGATGTAGTTAAAGTTATTGATGGTCCTCATTCTGTAAGTACATGTTAATTACAGTTATATTACATGTTCAGTTGAATCTATTATGTACATATTAAACAAGAAACGCTGCATTGATATCAAAACTATCAATTATGATAAACACTGGGCGAAAATAGTCGACATCTGGCAGTTACGATCAACAAACACCCGACTCCATACGAAAATTCTATCAGTTCAAGATTTTAAAATTTATCGAATTATTGAATGCCAGATTAAAGAGAGGTTACTACATTTATAGAAAATTTTCTCATCACACATTTTAACATAGATGGTTATAAAACATTTTACTATAAGGTTACTTTGTAAAATAATTTTTGAGAAATATCTTTTCTATACATTTTGTTAATTTTAAAATGATTTATAGTCTAGTAGTATATCTTGTTTAATCTAAGTGTCTCTAAGTCTTGTTATCTCTAAGTGTATCTTGTTCTGTACAAAGAATTTAAAGCTTAATATAATAAAATGCAGAAAATTATGTAAATATTGAAAATATGTAAAGTTTAAAATGCCATGTGAAACTACTTATTATAAATGTTGCAAAAATAAGTTAAAAATATTCAAATATGTTATTGAATAAAATATTCGTTAGATACCTCATTGGCTTTGTAACAAATTTGGATTGATTTTGTAGATGGGACAGGGAATATATTGAAAACATTTTGAAATTTCAACTATTTTATGAAAAATTGTAAATTTATCTTATTTGTTAGTGTTATATTTAAATCATGTCCTTTTTTTTTAATGTAGGGAAGACAAGGAGAAATAAAACATTTGTACCGCAGTTTTGCATTTCTGCATTCCCGAATGATGACTGAAAATGGTGGTATCTTTGTTTGTAAAACCCGTCATTTGATTTTAGCTGGGTCAGGAAATGGTGGAAACAGAGTATGCTGCAGTTTTAATTTTATTTTATAAATAATTGGATGCAAAATTTCAATTATAAATATTGTGTGTTATTAAATGTTTTTGTGTTTATGCCATGGATGTATTTAAAGGCTAAAAAATTTAGCATTTCAATTAGCATTTGATTTTTATTTGTAGAATTTACTTAAATTACAATTTTTCTTATAAAATCAAAATATATATTAATATGTAACAATCTTATATAATCGTTTGGTCCAAAGGTTAAAATATTTTTTGTGTAAGTTTGTGCACGTATGTTACATCGGTAGGTACCCACACAAACATCTGTCTGATTGGTGATGAGGGGACTGTACCATCCAGGAGAATTTTGGCGTAATGGCCTTGCATTTGCATGCCATATGGGTGAAAACTCGCATCATGCAACCTGTTATGTTAAGATGCTTTTATACACATGCCATCAAGTCTCTGTTCTGGAAGCAGTGATTACAACAATGCCGTCAATGAATTTGAACATCACAGCTTAGTTAAAATATTAACTTTTGTTTTCCATTCTGTAATTAATAATGATTCTGAAATCATGACTAAATCTCAACAAATTTACATGAAATCATGTTACCTAACACAGGTTGTGATAAAACACTACTGTATTGGTTGTAGAAGTTCGTTGTATCCCATTTATTAAATCTCTAAAAAAAAAAAATTACATTTAAATATTAATAACCCTTTTAATTTGTTTAATGTTTTTAAAATTAATTTGTCTTTTATGACAATTAGAAGATTGATTAGATTTTTTCTTTTAAGTTAATCAACATTTATTACAAAGTAGAAGATTTCGTATTGTTGATGGTTGATTAACAGTTTAAAAATTTTTTTTTTTTTAGCCATTGTCTGAAATTAATATGCGCTCACCATTCCATGCTGCATCTCCTCGAATTACTAGTCCAAGTCATCCATCTGGTGGTGGCAATAAACCAGCTGGAGGTTTCATTGCCGGTGGAGGTGGTGCTGGCGGTAGAGGTGGTGGAGGCGGTGGCTTTGGCCGTGGAAGAGGTCGCCGAGATAGTGAATTGATTGGTCAGACCATCAAAATCACTCATGGACCTTATAAAGGTTATTAAACAATCCTACGATATAAATAAGTAACATTCATAATTTTATTATACAAATAATTATATTTGCAAGGATTTGTAGTTTATTTTTTCTGCTAATTATTTCTTGATTATTAAATATATGAATCTATGAAATAAAAGCTTGAAGGGATTTTTTTGTTAACTTTCACAGTGTATTTTGGAATGTTTTTATTTTTGGATTTTCTCAGAATTCTTGCCGTTTGTCAATGTGTACTCCAAAATTCTTAACCTTTGAAAGAATATTTCAATTGTGATTTTTTTTTTTTTTTTTTTAAATTTTATTGTATGTCCCATTATATAACTTCAAGTATTCATGCTATTTAAAATGCTAAAAACTAAGAATGAATATTATGTGATATGTATGATTAATGAACACTATAGGAAATATAATTTAGGTTTGATCTTGAAAAATTCAAAAATTATTTATTTTAATAAACTTCTAAATAAGAATGCCTTATAATTACAGAAATTAAAATGTTTTATAGATACATTTTAAATGTATAATAATTGATACAAATGCATACTTAATATTTACTTATATTTAATAGTGCTTCTATTACTTTTTATCAAATATGTGATGTTCTATTGAAATTACTATTTTGCTTAAAATTGATAAAAAAATATTGGCATTCATTTTCATATAGTTTTCATAATAGGCGTCTCCCACACATTCTCCATAAAATTAATATGTGGACTTAAATGCATACCAATTCAGGACCTTTATATTATGTTGAAGCCATATGTTTGTCAAGTGTCAAACATTCTGTCAAAGGTTAAGAATTTATGCACATTAACGAACTGCCAGAATTTTGAGAAAATCCAAAAATAAAAACATTCCAAAATATATTATGCCATTCGACCATCTTATGTAATGCCAATCACATAAATTAAAAAAAAAAAAAAAGATATCAATTAGATCCTTAATTATTTATGTATATTAATCTATTCTGTACTTGTATATTTTGTGCTTTATTTATTAAGTCAAGTGTCAAAGAAAAGTTATAATGCCGTAGAAAATATTGACTGATTTTTTAACAGCCTTATATATGGTTTGAAATACAAATAAATCCTGATACATTTATTTCTACTTGTGTACAATTTTTTTTTTTTTAATTATTTCTAGAAACCAATATATGTATTATGATCTTACAGAACTTTTCCTTTTTAACTTCTGATTCCTGTTAAGATAACGAATTTAACAAAATACGAATTCTGAAAAAGAATTTTCAGATAATGTTATTTGGCTATCCAATTTATTAACCAATGATGATTGCACATTTTGAATTTCACTTAATGAAGAAATGTGCATTGAATGAATAAATGAAAGTAGTCATGCTAACATGATATTTTGTCAAAAAGCGTTACTTTTTAAAAGTGTTTAATTAATATGACATTTCTTTGTTTATTAGGTCACATTGGAATAGTGAAAGATGCTACTGAAGCTACAGCTCGAGTGGAATTACATTCCAAATGCCAAACTATTTCTGTGGATAGATCAAGATTAGCTGTAGTTGGGTATGTTACAGTAATTGATAATTTTAAAATGCTATTAAATGATGTCACTTGTATATTATTTCATAGTTTTTTTCTTTTTAACTGATTATTGCTTTGTTTTTGCAGAGGACCCAGTAGAGGTAGTCTGTCCAGTTACAGTCGGACGCCTATATATGGAAGCCAAACGCCCATGTATGCTGCCGGATCTCGAACTCCAATGTATGGATCACATACTCCTCAATATGAAGGTACTAAGGTTTATTTAATTAGCATTTTAATTGCATTATAAGTATTAAAAAAGTTTTCAACTTTCCCTCTTCTTTTCTATTTTCTTTTTAATATGATGATTGACGACTTTTTTGAAATTTTAAATTATCCACTTTTTTTTTAAGTTGTCATTTAAATTCAATTTCTCTTCTATTATTATATACCTCAAAATATATGGATTTTTTTTTTTTTTTTTTTTTTTAACTGGGGCATCATTTTATTTACTGTAAGATTACATAAGATAATTTTCTGCTGAATTGTGATCCTTTTGCCCACATTTGTTATCAAGAAAATCTTTCTTATTGAAACAAAATGTCTATTAAAAATTAAGAAATTGTGCAAATGTGAATTATTTAAATATATATTTTATTCTCAAATATAATTAGACTAGATTTAGATTTTAATTTTTAACTACATTGTAAAATTGGAAAATTAAAAAAAAATACCTAATATGAAACATTTAATTTTAACTTAATCATAGCAATGAAATGTTTATAAATGTTGTTTAACACACTGTATTATTATATTTGAGTTATTTAATGTCAACAATGTTGGATAAAAGGAATTTGTAGCTTTATATTTAATCCTATAACTGTTATTTGTGTGTGTGTATATATATACATATATATACACTGAAGTGACAAAAGTCATGGGATACCTCTTAATATCGTGTCGGCCCTCCTTTCGCCCGGCGAAGTGCAGCAACTCGACGTGGCATGGACTCAACAAGTCGTTGGAAGTCTTCTGCAGGAATATTGAGCCATGCTGTCTCGATAGACGTCCATAATTGTGAAAGCGTTGATGGTGCAGGATTTTGGGCACGAACAGACCTCTCGATGATGTCCCATAAAAGCTCGATGGGATTCATGTCGGGCGATCTAGGTGGCCAGATCATTCGTTGGAATTGTCCAGAATGTTCTTCAAACCAATCGCGAACAGTTGTGGCCCGGTGACATGGCGCATTGTCATCCATAAAAATCCCATCGTTGTTTGGGTACATGAAGTCCATGAATGGCTGCAAGTGATCTCCAAGTAGCTGAACATAAGCATTTCCAGTCAATGTTCGGTCCAGTCGCACCAGAGGACCAAGTCCATGCCATGAAAAACAGCCCACACCATTACGGAGCCACCACCAGCTTGAACAGTGCCTTGCTGACAGTTTGGATCCATGGCTTCGTGTGGTCTGCGCCACACTCGAACCCTACCATCAGCTCTTACCAACTGAAATCGTGACTCATCGGACCAGGCCACGGTTTTGCATTCATCTAGGGACCAACCGATATGCTCACGTGCCCACGAGAGTCGCTGCAAGCGATGTCGTTCTGTCAGTAAAGGCACTCGAGTCGGTCTTCTGCTGGAATAGCCCAAGAAAGCCAAATTTCTCCGCACAGTTCTAACAGACAAGTCCCTTGTACGTCCCACATTGATTTCTGCAGTTATTTGACTCAGTGTTGCTTGTCTGTTAGAATTTACGACTCTTTTGCAGACGTCGCCGGTCTCGGCCGTTAAGTGCAGGCGGTCGACCACTGCGCTGTCCATGGTGGATGTTATGCCTGAAATGTCATACTCTCGGCACACTCTTGACACAGTGGATCTGGGAATGTTGAATTCCCTAACGATTTCCGAAATGGCATGACCCATGCGTCTAGCTCCAACTAACATTCCGCGTTCAAAGTCTGTTAATTCCCGTCGTGCGGTCATCATCACGTCAAAACCTCTTCACATGAATAACTTGAACAGAAATGAAAGCTCTGCGAAAGCACTGCGCATTTATACCTGTTCTACATGATGCTACTGCCATCTGAAAATTTGCATATTGCTATCCCATGACTTTTGTCACTTCAGTGTATATATATATATATACACATTTTATATATATATATATATATATAATATATATAAACTATTTTTCTGATGTGCAAAAACTATTATTTTGTTTTTATTACTACCTTTTTATCTATATAATGGTATATTGACTGGTTTTACTGACACATTTAAATAAATATTTAGATGCTGTAACTTATTTTTTCATTAATTCAGTTATTGATATCAGTGTTTAATTTTTTTCTCAAGATACATCCATTTTTAAAAAAAAAGTCTTATTTTATTATTAATGGATGTATTTGTATTATTCACCTTTTACTGTAGCTGGTAGCCGCACACCTCACTATGGAAGTCAGACACCTTTACATGAAGGTAATCGTACACCCAGTCATGGTGGTGCATGGGACCCAACAAATGCTAATACACCTGCACGGTAAGTACTTTTAAATTGACTTGAACTTCAATGATTACATAGTTCTTTGATGTTTGCATGTCATTCAGCTCTAAGTTTTTAACATAGTAGCTTTTTCTTAAAATTGTATATTAGGCATGGTCTGCAAGATCAATGCAAATTATTTTTTTCTAACATAATCTTACACAAGGGAAAAAAATTTATTTGAAGGAAAAAAAAGTGATAAAATATCAAAAGTATAAATATTCGCTGTAAAAATCTAAATAATCCTAACGTATAAAAAAAAAAAAAAAAAGTTTGTTATGGCAAGTTGACTGTATAGTAAAGTGTTTATATTTTTTTGGAAGGATAGCTTAAAAGTTGATATTCAAATTAAAAGGTGTAATTTTATATGAATGCTATAAATATAATTATTTCATACTCATGTATATTCTACATTTAGGGGTAGTGGGGATTTTGAAGAATATGCTTATGATGAATCTTCTCCATCACCGACTGCTTATAACCCAGCAACTCCTGGATATCCAGAGACACCTCAAGGTCCTTACACTCCTCAGACTCCTGGAAGTGCTCTGTACAATTCTGATCACACTTACTCACCGTATCAACAAACTCCATCACCATCAGCATATCCAGGTAAAACAAATTATTAAATATTAAAAGGATTTGTTTTACTATTTATGTGCATGTAATCTTTGCATTTTAGTGGTATGTTTTGTCAATTTAAGGCTGGTTTCATAATCATCAAAGAAATGTTAAGCTTATTTAGGAAACCACTACATATTGCCCAACATTCCAACTCCAGAAAATGAAGCTTATTAATTGTTTTATATCAAAGAATAAGTTAATAGAATTCTAATGTAAAAGCAGTTTTAATTGGTGATCCAAAATGTCTAATAATGATACAAAAAAGAATTAAAATAGAAATAATAAATATGAGCAATAGTAAAAACCGAAGCAAAATATCAATATGCTGTCTAATACAAAAAAGAGTTGTGATGTTATTTTTTAGTCATAATTCTTTAACTAACAATTGCTATTGTTATCTATTGGCCATAAAAATAAGGTTTTTATTTTAATAAAGAAATACTAATAAGAATTTCTTCATAGTTTTTTACTACTTGTCGGATAAAATAGTAGAAACCTCTTTATTTTCTTGATTTAAATCCTGCAGTTTTTAAAAATGTTATAACTATATAATGTGTAATAACAATGTGAAAAATACTATAAATACATTAAAATTACAATTATTTAAAAACATAATTAGAATTTTTTTAAGTAAAGATATTAAATGACAGTAACTTCTAGTTTATCTTTAAAGATATTTATAAAAACAAATAAGTTATTTTTTATAAATAAGTGATTAAATAAATAATCACCCTGCTTTATTTAATTACCTGCTGATGATTTATCTTTTATTTTATTATCATCTGCCTTTTTTTTTTTTATTTGTTTAGACGTAAAGTAATTTTCATGATGTTTATTTTATGATAAATCACATTTTAAACAACATGTAATAAAAAGAAATGATTATTGGAGAATTTTTAAAAGTGCAATTTTACATTTGAAAAGTAGGGTTTTTGTTTAATTAAAAAAGTGCTAGTTGGAAACCTTTCATAATTTTTTTAAATTAATAATTTTAGTTTAATTAATAATTAAATTAAAAAATTTTAAGTTACAATAGTTTTAAATTGAAATACCGTGTATATATATATATATATATATATATTTATATGTAAAAACATTCAATAGTTATTTATAAAAGAATTAGACTTTTGATTATTGAGTATTATATGGTATGTATGATCCATATCCATCAATAACAATAAACTTTCAAAGTTGTAATTGCCTTAAAAATTATAAAATTGCTTGTAAAGATCTTAGGCTATAGTTTACGCTAATTTTAACATATTTCAAGGGCTGTTTGAATTAAATAAATCTGTCTTCTATAAATTTATTTTATACTTTAGAGCTAGTAATTTTTTTTCACTTCAGTTTTCTATCCAAATATTTATAATATGTAAATTATTTAGGTTGAAAAGAAATGTAAATCTTGTTTATTCTTTGATTATTTATATTTAAAAGGCTTTGATGAATTTGCCACTTAATAAAGAATCTGTGCTTATACATGATTGCTTAAACATGGTTGACTAATTAAAAATTACATTATATATAAATAGGTAAGAATCTGAAAATTCAAGTTTTAGAAGAAACTTCATGAATTTATTATCCTCCTATAGAGAAAAGTAATGTCATATTAAAGTGGTATAAATTTAATGAAGTTTTCAATAAATAATTGGGATTTCATGGACATTGTGCTGAAGGGTTAATTCAAATGCTTTCATTCTTTCATATTGGTAAATAAAGAGAATGTATTCAAAATTAATGTAATAATTTTTTATGAAAGTCGGAGGTTGGGAGTTAGAAATCAAGCATTTTTGAAGGAGTCTATAATTATTTAAAAGTCCGATTCCTTAAAACTTTTTATTTTTCTAACATTCTAGGAATTAAATATTAAGGAAGCAATTCCATTGCATATTTCAATAATACAACCAGTAACAAAGACAGTTATTGCTTTATCAGCAAACCAAGTAATTGTTGGAAGACATTTCTCAGCACTGAGGCTTATCAAAAAGTTAGAGTACAAGAATGCCTTCAGTAAATGTGAATTCAACACCTTTAAAGTTGTAAAACTTACTTTGTTATATAATTTTTTTTTATAGATATAAGTTCAATCAAAGTCCTTGAATTAATTTCATGAACTCTTCAAAATCCATAAATAAACATCATGGTACCTAAATGTATGGGAAAAGTGCCAGGAGTTGGAAATTTTTTTGCCCAACCCCTATCTCTAGTGAAAAGAATGCCATCATGGATTACTTTTAAATTAATCAAATAATTAAGTGAAGTAATATAATTTACTTGCAAAACAAATATGTTTCACTCGTGGTGGGGGTTTACGGGGAGGAAAAATGTTAGTAATTTTTTATATTTTCAACTGGACCATTAATTAAAAATTATTTCAAAGGTGGTACGCCGAGTCCCTCAGCGTACGCTGCAACACCCAGTCCATCTGCATATGTTGGAACCCCATCTCCGAGTGGATATGGTTACAGTCCTATGACTCCGGGTGCACCGCCTACACCTGAGGTAGGTACTTACGAATAATTGATGAGCATTATAGATAAGCTGTGTTCTGATAATGTGTGGGGAGAATGAATGCAAATTGGTGAATGATAATCTTGCATGATAAAGAATGTGAGAATTAGAAGAGAGAATCTAGGGAGATGGAGGATGATGTACGAGTTCAAGAATGTTACTTGGGAGATAAAAGAATGCAGTATTTCAAGAATGAGTAAATCTTGTGTGCTATATAGAGTTTTTGTGGTTATTAAAAAATATTTTTACTTGTTGGGTTATGTATTGAACCAGCTGTCGGAACGGGAGGGGGAGAAAAAAGTTTGTTTTTAATTCGGTTATTTAAAATTTTTTTTTTTTTGATTTTTAGGTTTAGATATGTCATCAATAGAATGGCAAACTACAGATATTGAAGTAATTATTAAAGATTCTCATGGAGATGATGGATTGAGTGGACAAACAGGAATTATTAGAGGAATTTCTGTAAGTAGTCTGAGTATCTTCTTGAATTCTATTACAATATATGTAAAAATAAAAGTGAACATTTTATGGATGTTAAAGCTGTAATTATAATTTATGCTGTATTTCTCATAACTTTTATAATATCCATTTTTGGAAGAAAAAAAAACCATTTATAAATTACAGCTTTACTTCAATTTGTTTTGATGATTTTATATATTGAGTATAAAAAAAATCTAATTTTATTAAAATGATGTTTTATTAAAGCTATAAAATGAAATGTGTTCTTTGAAAGGTTTTCATCTGATGATTAGCATGTCGTATAATGTTTATGTAAATCTATTTTTTTTTTTTTGTAGGGAGGCATGTGTTCAGTGTTTTTACTTAAAGAAGATAGAGTCGTCAATATTTTAGGAGAGCATTTAGAACCAGTTGTTCCACAACGTGGGGATACTGTAAGTGCTATATTTAATATTATTTTTAAAAATATTTTAGGGCTTTAAATTTTCATATTAATTATTTCCCAGTTTAGTTTTAAATCTTTCCATTGTAATAATCCCCTCCCGCCCCCATTCTATAGAGACTAAATTATAAATAAATAATAAATTCTTTGATGTTTATTTTTAAATAAAAAAAAAATTCATTCACTAATCTTGTATTGAAATGAAATTTTTTTATTTGGTTTCATTTATTTTTTTCCACTTATACATAATTTGCAATTTCAGGTAAAAGTTATTATGGGTGAAGACCGTGAAGCTACAGGAAAACTCATAAGTATAGATTCTCCTGATGGCGTCGTGAGATTCGATAACACTAAGGAGGCCAAGATGCTCAATTTAAAATTCTTATGTAAAATGAAGAATTAGATTTGGACTGTAAATATCGTTTTTGATAGGGGGGTTAGATTTTGAACATTCTTCATAATAGAAGGGATATTATGATCCTGTTTTCATTGGCTTTATTATATTATTTGGACTTTATTATATTATTCTACCAACATATAACTTTTGGATGTTATTGACAAGGAAAATTTGCCAAATGTTTTTCAAATTATATAAAAAAAACATTAAAATATTATTAAAATTGTTGCTAAATTATGGGTTACATCTGTCATGTCCAAACATTTGTACATAGTATCTGTAGTATATTGTGCTGCAATAAAGATGAATTTTATTGCCTTTTTATTTTTTTAACTATGTATGATTATTAAATTTGTCATTATTGTGTTGTTTTAGCTGTGTATAAATGTAACAATGAAAATATTCATGCTCACCACATTCTTTTGATGTACAGACAATCTTTTATGCTACGATCTGAAATCTTTTGTGGATAATATTAATTTGTATCATTTTAACAATACTCATTTGTATAATTAATTAATAATCCAACAACTAATTTTGTATCATTTTTAAAAAAATATGTATTGCAGTATTTAGTTAGAATATAGTAAAATTCAATTCTCAAATTAATTCATGAATATGGTGAAATGGAAAAATGTTTTTATAATAAAATGTAAGGGATTAGAAAAAGATGTTTTTCTTAATGCATACCGAATGGAATTACTTATTTATTATGATAAGGTAATTTTGGAAAAAGAACAATTCTCTGAAGAAAAAAAATAGAGCAATTTTAAAATAAAAAGAACAAAACAAAGTGCATTAAATGTATTGTAAAAATTAAGTTATTTAAAATTTTTACAAAAAGGTAATTTATTTACTAAAGAAAGTAAATTTAATATTGAATGATTGCATTAGTAAACTGAAGTTTGTAAGATCTAAAGAATCTGTTTTAAAAATTTACTATGCAATGAAAAACCTGTACCTGTTCAATTATATTAAATATGTTACAAATTTCAGAACAAATGTTGAATACAAAATTCTTTACACTTCTGATTTTTTATGGTCATTTGATTAATAAATAGAGTAAATATTGTACCATTATGATTAAAAATTCATTTCATAGTTTTGCATCAATTAAAAAATTCATATATCTAATAAAAATTAGTTATGATACTTTTAATGTAATTATTTTTACTGAAATTTTTTTTTTTTTTTTAATGTTGCCAAAAATTTATCTTAATGTTAATATTAAAGGCTTAACTTAATTTCAAAAATTAATGTTGGAGAGAGGTTGTGCTTTGAAAATTTGTGAAATTCAGCTTTAACAGTTGTAAAAATCCCTGTTTCATAGTATGAAATTTCATCTATTTTTCTAAAAATTGTTTTCTTGTCTCTTTCTGAAATAAATATGCTTTTAAAAAGTAAAAGTTTTTTGTAGGCAGTAACAAAATGCAGCATGTTAAATGGACTCGGATGATGTTTTCTTTTAAATTTTATGTTGTAATTTTGTTAAAAGTGTGCATGGGAGAACTCTTAAATGTATTTAATGCACTATTTTTGAAAACTTGATGTGTTTCAAGGTAACAAAAACATTTGAATCCTGCTAAAATTATTTTCATCTTATTTGTTGTATTAAAGCTAAATTTTTATTTAAAATAAATGTTTCGATGTCATTTAAACTTCTGTTTATCAATAGGGAGAAAAAGAATTAAAAATTAATCTAAAATCTATAATTGAAATATTCTGATAATAAAAAACAATTTTAAACATCTAAATTTATTATTTGTATTTAAGAAAGATAGAAAGAATCTTTCTTAAATACAAATAATAAATTTAGATGTTTAAAATTGTTTTTTTTTTTTTTATGGAGGATAATAGCTAGTTACTACAAAATAATGGCAATTTAAATAGTTTTTTTTATAATGTACTATGATTATTATATATGACAATGTATCATATATAATAATTTTTATGTAATTAATAATACAGAAAACTGAAAAGAAACTGAGCATTGATAGTTTTTTATTTATTTACATCCCTTTAATTAAAAGTAAAAGCATTCATTATATGCTTGCTCTACCAAAAAAATTTGTCGGAGTTTTTGCCATTAGCCATAATTAGCATGTCTGTGGAAAAGATAAAATACTGCAGTATTAACTAACGAAAAGCAAGTGCAAAATTCTGTAGATTTTTTCCCCACTTGATTAACTTGAAAGATTATTATATTGTAAGGGGAACATGCCACATAAATATACCAAAACTTGAAAAATCATTGAAAATATTTTTATTCTAATGTGCATGAACTGCATTTTATAAAATGTATTGGTGGACATTAATTAGATTTGAATAAAAAAATATTTATATCAGTTGATTATTCACATGGACAATTTGAAAAAGAATCATTAATGAATTTAGAAACTTGAAATGCAGTGGGTATAGAATTTAGTCTAGCATATGACTGGTACTTCAAGCTCAAAGGAAATAAATTTAAAATCAAAATTTAATTCTCAAATTAAAATTTAACAACGCTTTATTTGAGATGTTTGGGTTTAATGCTTTTTTGGCGATTTTCTTTTGTTCTAGACTGCTGTTTCCAAACTCATTACATATTTTAATCTACTCAAAAATACAAACACAATATTTATATTGCCGAAAACAATTTTAATAAGTAACTTAAGCAAAATGCTTATTATACCCCTTCTCAGTTTCTTATCAAACTAGTTTATAATAATGTTATGGATCAAGTGTAAAAAAATGTCTTTTGTAAATTTACAATTATATACGAATCTTGAATATGATTGTATTCAATGAAATCATATTTGGAATTATATATGACTATGGGGCTCGACTTTTAAGAAAAGGACTTAATTTTTTGTTTATAAAAAATAAGTTTGCTGACCACTGATTTAAGATAGTCAAAAGATTAGCAGTACAAAGATTAAGATTTCTTTTTGAGAGCCAAATTTTTTTTTTTAAGAACCATGTTTTAGAAGTTAATTTAAATTAACTAGTAACATTAAATAAAATCAGATATAATAATGTACAGCTCACACAGTCGGGCTACCAGATTGTAACTGGGGTGAGTTTGGCTCAAGAACTCGCAGCTCTGTTTATGTACGCACTAACATCCCACGGATACAATTAGAAACTTACAATATTTAACACGTTTAATGACAGATAATTATAGATTCGTGGAGGAATTCCACTTCTAAGCCGAAACTCAGTTCCTCTTCGGGTTAGAGTCTGTAGGCCAACTGACCATTTTTACTAAATGCCACACTTACCAGTGTGTAAGAGGAACCACTGTTACAATAATAATGTTATTTATAGACATATTTTTACATTAGAATACAAATATGACAAAGCACTTTTAATGTGAACAATGACCTTGCTTTCTTTGGAAAATTTGGATACGGCAAATTTGTATGTCAGTTTTTAATTTCAAGCAAGATTCCAGGTCCTCATCAATTTGACTATTTCTCAATATGTTTATGCTAAGATATGTTTGTATTAATATGTTGAGTGAAAGAACAGCAAATGCTAATTTTTTTTTTTTTTTCCAACTGATCATATGAGCCAGGGATGGTATTCCAGGTGTTAAAAATTATGTCTCGGATTGGAAAATAAAGGGTTTCTCTTTAAAAATTTTGAGCCAAATGGGTTAATTTGTTTTCGAATAAAATAATTTCAACATTCTAAAAAGGATTTTCTTTCCCCTGTAGTTATTAGAATTATTAAGAATATTTAGATTAAGAGAATTTAAGAATAAGAGTTATTAGATGTGACATTTAAGAATATTTAAATGAGAGATAACATCTACCATTAAATAAAATTTAGCTACTTCAATACAAGAGGTATATGCAC
Source organism: Caerostris extrusa (assembly GCA_021605095.1). Classification (NCBI taxonomy): domain Eukaryota; kingdom Metazoa; phylum Arthropoda; class Arachnida; order Araneae; family Araneidae; genus Caerostris; species Caerostris extrusa. The sequence goes on from BPLR01017374.1 coordinate 165,901, forward strand.
CTGTGCTGGATATGCATTTTTACCTTTTTTCCCAATCAAACCTTTACTAATATTTCATTTTTTTAAAAAAATATTCCCGTATTTTAGGTGTAGAAATATTAAAAAGATGCTCTTCACTCTTTTTTAAATAATCGAATAAGATAGCTTCTTTTCATAAGACAAACTTCAATTTTTTGTTTATTTTCCAGCATCACTTGTAAAGCAAAAAATTCCAGTGATGCAGATGTTAATTAAATTGATGCATTCAAGTTTTTTTTTTTTTTTTATGCATTTAAATTTTTATTTAAGGAGAAAGTCAAAATCGTTACAAAAAAATATGTTTGAACACCCTCTATATTACCGAACGATTATATTTGCAACTGCTTTTCTTTTCACTGCGACATCTATTTACAAAGAAAACTAAATTATAACGTCCTTCAAGCATGAAAATTGAAGAGAATTTGCCATGTTGTTGAATTTGTTTATTCAAATCAGACTTGGATTTAAATAGTCCTTTTAAATTTTATTTTGATTTTTGCTATTTTTGTAAAAACTATTTCAGTATTGACCTATTAAATACCGATTTTAAAACATTTGATAACCTATATTTCAAATTTGTAAATTTATAAACTACTTTTCTGGAACATATATTGTAGTTGTTGAATAGCTCCATTTATTTTTATGATCTTCAATTGAAGTTAATTTTTTTTTTTTTCAGAACTGTAAACTTTCAAATTTTAAAATAAAGTGTTGAATTCTAATTTAGAATAGATTAACACATCAATTCATGCATTGAAAGAGAGGAAAATAGTTTTTAATATTGGCATAGATGCGAATTATCACTTTTGTTATTTTTTTAAAGAAAAAAAAAGTTTAAAATTCAAAATATTTTTAGTATTTTTTTTTTTTTTTTTTTTTTTTTTTCAAATTTCTCTCTCTCTCTCTCTCTCTCTCTTTTTTTAGTTTGTTTTCGTTTCGTATTCAGTGAAGCTGTTTTAACCGTTAAACAAAACGAAAAAGGTAAACAAATCCAGGATGGACATAATTAAACGACGGTACTCAAAGCCTCTTGCAGCTTGGTCGGAATGCCCCACAATTTGGTAGAATGGCTAACAAAGACACCCGAAAAACAAATCCATGCACAAAATTAAAAAAAGTTTTAAGAGTTATCGATAGGAGGTACTAGGGGACTTAGTGACATTTATAGATTTATGGGCATATTCCTAAATGGTTTGAAAAATCGTAAATCTCCTGGGATGGACAACATTCATCCTGATTCTCAGATCACCTGGGTCAAACTACTAAAGCCAATCTCCTTAAATTTTTGAATATAATCTGGACTACTGGTTGCGTTCATTCTTTATGGCGTAAGGTATTAATCATTCCAGTTCACAAGAATGACAAAAACCCTGAAGAAATAAGCAATTACCGACCTATATCTTTAACAAGCCTTATGAGTAAAACCATGCACAGGATGGTTTACAACAGACTCAACTGGTACCTAGAGTCTCATTCTCTGCTTGCCGAAGAACAAGCGGGCTTCCAAAAATTTAAATCAACTGCTCACCCGTTACTCTTTTTGGCCAAGCTATAAAAGACGCATTGGACTCAAACAAATACTCACAGCAATCACCGTTGATTTGAAATCAGCCTACGACACGGTTTGGAAGAAAACATCCCGTTTAAACTTAATAATATGGGTATATCGGGTCATCTGTTGAACTGGATTAAGAGTTTTTGAGTCAGCGTCTCTGCAGAGTCAGATACGGGGACGGTCTATCAAAATTTGGTTTTCTTCAGACTGGTCTCCCTCAGGGAGCGGTTCTGAGTTGCATTCTTTTCAATGCTTATATCAATGACCTTGTCCAGAAAGTTAAAATCAATTCATGGTGCCAAATGCCTACTTTAGGCCGACAATCTTCTCATTTGGACAGTGACACCTAAGAAGAATCTAGTTCACTTGTCAGAAAAATTGCTAAACCAAGCCCTCATCTCCCTGGAAAAGTGGTGCGTAGAGAAGAAACATGAAAGTTAACATCTCAAAAACATATTATGAAAGTTTTTCCCTTGCCCACAAAAAAATCAGATCTTTCTCTATTGTATGGAGGGGAAGGAATTCAAACAACTGATAATTTTACTTATCTAGGCGTGACATTCGACCGTAAACTCTCATGGAAGTTACACTCTAAAACTATAATTAATAAGGCTTCAAGTAGACTTCCCATCTTAAAGCGTTTGGCGGCTGGCTGTAGATGGGGATGTTCGAGGTCAACCCACAACACCACGTATAAAACATTTGTTCTACCAGTGATTACATACTGCTGCGAACCTTTGATTAGAGCATCAAAACAGGTACGGAAGTCTCTGGAGACCTTTCATAACCAAGAACTTCACCTGATCATCGGAACTGTGAAAACTTCCCCTATAGACGCTATGCTTCTCTGTACTGGAAACTGGCCATTAGAAAAAATAATCGAGGAAAAGGCTTTGGTGCTTTGGGAAAAAATCCTGAGGACTCCTAGATATCTCACCCTCTGGAATTTGAGAGCCCCAGTCAGCGCTGTCTAAAGACTCAAGCAGGCTTCCTGCAAGAGGTGATGAAACTGAAGGACTCTTATAACCTTAATTTCGAGCTTGAAAATTTGCCCCCCCCTCCCCCGCAGTCCGTTAGACTGTCGAATTTTTAATGTGGTCACAAAAATCTTGTTCCCGCTGTCCGAAAATTAGATACTAGCTGTAATGTTCTTAGGAGTATTTCCTATGCAACTATTAACGAGCTATACCCCGAGTCGGAGTGGTTGAGAATCTATACCGATGGCTCAAGGATGGAACAGCGAATAAACGCTGGGGCTGGAGTTTTCTGCGACCTGTTTTCTGTCTATGCCCCTGTCGGCTCTTTTGCATCTGCTTACGACGGTGAAGTCGAAGCTTTACGTATTGCCCTAACTCAATTGCAGTGCCGAACAGAACAATTTACTAGAGCAGTCATCCTATCTGACTCTAAGGCAGCACTTTTGGCAATCAATTCCTCCCTAGCACCTCAGTCTACTTCCATCGAAAATTGAATCTCTTGTCTTGAAGACCTTGACTCAAAAGGCGAGGATATCGTTTTGCAGTGGATCCCAGGCCATCATGGGATCTTGGGTAATGAGAAGGCGGATTCACTTGCCAAAAAAGGAACAACCATCACCTAAACCTTTTGTAAAGATATCTCTTTTCACTCGATGAAACTGATGATCCGGGACATTTTTCGGAACACTCTATCTGATAATCTAATTAAAGGCAATTCATCTAAAAACCTGGTTTAATTTTATTCTAAACATACCTGATAAACCAGCCCTTGCCCTTTTCAGACTCCTGACGGGCCATGATTGTATGGCCAATCATCTTTTCGTATGAATATATTTGCAAACCCAAAATGCATGCTCTGCAGTCTTGAAGAGGACATGGATCTATCTCACCTTCCAGTCCGCCCTGCACTTGTTTCCTCTACTGTGTAGGGTCGTCACTGAGAGGCTAGGGCCCTTATGGGCTAAACATGTCACTATGTGATTTCTTTCGTTTCTCGTTGTTGTTTTTCATGTTCCTTGTGTTCTTTTTTTTCTTTTATTACTTATTGTAGCCTGCCATTGGAAATAAAAAAAAAAAAAAAAAAAACGATGGGCATATTAATGAAAGACAACTTCTTCATTGGTGCAACAGCCTCGTGGTGGGCCAAGGTCGTCTTTTTACTGGCAGATATCTAGACTGGGGAGATGTTTTCTTTTTACGGGATAGGTTGGGTACTACGGTTTAAACTGTATTCCGAACCACTACAAACATACATGGCACTCGAACCCTGTCATGGAGCGCCATAGTGCTAGTCTCTCTCGGCCATCAGGCCCCATACAAATAACTAGAAGATGAAATTATTGAAATTACTGTTCAGTATATCTCGTAGTTATGATATAAACTACAATAATTATTGAATGTTTCGTCATTGTATGAAAGAAACTTTGAATAGATAATGATAGCTATGATGCTTTAGTACATAGTTAAAGTGTCAAGGGACTGTAGTGTGGCAGTTGTTGAAAAAAAAACAGTGGTGATCGTCTCCTAAATGCATCCGATGGAAGACAAATCTGGTGAACGGGTAGGGCATAGTAGTAGTAGGACTTGGTATGTATTGAAGAATTTTTTTAACGTTGCGATATTGCATAGTCCTATTGAAGACTTGCTTTGGATAGACCTTGAAGATAGAGGAGGACAAAGGTCCTTTTCATTTCAGAAATGTATTGGGATTGTTGAGTGTAGCGATAATCGTACTAAGCGAGTGCAGGAATGGCATCCAATGGAGCCTTGTATCATAACACAAGGGAAAAGGTCGGAACGACCATGCTTAATGCAAAAAGTCATGCAGTCGGTCAGCACGAGGCCTGATGGATAGCGGGCTAGGTTTCCGAGCTTATGGCACTTGTTTCGAAACTCGACAAGAAGCTCTGGCAGATAGTTTTCGTATCTGTGCCGGGAATGGGTATGATAAAAAAAAATTCCTAAAAAGATCCTGCTTCAATATACAATGCTAAACCCAACATGGCAAGAATGACAGATGATGGAAAAATCTCATAGGAAAATTTGGCTGAAAAATGTTTCATCCAAGCCAATTCCGCGATCTTGCTCCAACAGATATCTTTTAGAAATCTTTTGGTTTACCACTTTGAGGAAGGCGTTTTGACCTAAATAAAGCCATAAAAGAAAACTCGCTGAAGGAATTGAAGGCCATCCCTCGATCAACCTATCAAAAATATATGGAGGATATCAGAAATATATATACATTAGAATTTAAATGACGCGGATTAAAGATATCGCAGCATTTTTAATTCTGGATCCAAACGAGTATTTTTAAACTTTATTGTATTATTCTAAACCAAACACGAGTTTATTCGTGATATCATTATGTTCATCAACTGTCACTCTACAGCGATCTTATGTTGTTCTGCAGACATTTGGCTCGGTGTTGTTCAATACACAAAAGATAGGAAAGGAACTTCGAGTTAATGACTGCTTGCAATTATTTTCCGTTAGTTTGATTATTATTGTTTTTAATCCGTTAATACATTCGAAGGGAACTCACAAATAAAATGTTTTAAGATATTGTTTGAAGTAATAATATTGTTGTAACCAGCTTATAATAATTTCTTTATATTAAATATTTGTATGGGCTTAAATATCATATACAAATAATGCATTTTGTTACTTATTTTCATTATTTTGCTTCATTTTTACACATCACGCGTCAGCGCGTAATGTGGCATTAAGGAAATAATTTTGCCTGTTGGGCCTATCACGCGATGGAGCGTAATCAAAGTATTCTATCAGGAAAGAACTAAATATTACTTAGTAATCAGTATGATGTATATAAGACTGTTTTATTTACTTTTCAAACATATTCGTTAAAAAGGTAAGTCACCAATTACTACTCTCCGTCAATAGCGGCAAAGTATTGTACGCTGATCTCTAAAGCTCTGACGATGAGTGAAAAGAGTATAGCTATGATTCCAATATTCATAACAAACTCCCTGGCACTACAGCCTATGGTGGGCCAAAACCATCTGCCTTCTGGCAGATTCCGAGACATGAGATGCTTTCTTTTTATTGGGCAGAGTTGTCAACGCTACGCCCAACAGTCATTCTAGACCGGAACTAGTAGGATACCACGACTTACAGTGACAGGACACAGGATAAATTTTCGCTTTACGGATTAGGGTTGTCAGCCCTATGCCCAATCTGCATTTATATCAGACCAGAATCTGCGATTTAAAGTGGATTCCTAACCACTACAAACATCCATGGCACTGCGGAATTCGAACCCGCAACCTGTGTCACCGAGCTCCAGTCACTCGGCCATCAGATTCCACAATTCTAATGGCGGCCTGATGGAAAATTGGCCAGCGCTCTGGCCTTTAGTACCACAGGCTTCAGGTTCGAATCCTGGTGGCGGCATGGATGTTGATTATTAGTTCGAATCCACAGTAAATTGTAGCTCCCGGTCTAATTAGCCTAAAGGATGCATAAATGGCCATGGAGCGACAAACCAAACCATAATTCTAATCCGTATGGCACAATTTGTACTTGAATTTCTATAATAAAACATAAATGTAACAGGATAAAACTCATTGATTTTACTATAACAATACATATTGTTGAAGTCAGCAAAATAAATAAATAAATTTTTAAGGGGCTGAATATCACTGCTGAAGTTCTGTCAATGCAAATGTCGGTATCTGAACTTTTTCCCCTAATGCGTTGCGATCCAAGTTCAGAGGGGCCCGTCGCAAGGGACTCAACCCATCGTCAGATTCCGGAGGTGGTCTTCTCAGTTTCCTGCAAGCGCTTCCGTACCCGCGACGAGCCTCCTCGCGGCGGGTCAGGTCAAGCCTCGCGGAAGGTGCGAGGCGCCCGCGGGCGGGAAACGCACCCGGTCAAGGTAGTTCATCCCGCCAGAAGGAGGACTTCTTTCTCTTCTCTCAACAGTCACTCACTTTTCTGCTTTAATTGTCGGGTTGCTTTTTTTTTTTTTTTATTTATTTTTTGACGGAGTTATCTAGTGACGAAGTTAAGGCATTATCTAGGACAGTGGTTTTCTGTCTGTTGAGATGCAAGTACGCGGGTTTTCATGGTGAAGACACAGCAACATTTTTTTGATTTTATCTATGTGTGCTAAGTTTATCTGTGACACTCCAAATTCAAGTAAGTTTGTATAAATCTGGGATGCTCAGGCCACGGGACACATGCGGCTCGACGTTGCATTTTTGAAGTATGCCTTATCTTATGCCCGCTTTACTTTAACCTCTTCAGGAACATTTTTTTATACTGAGGGGCAAATAAGTAATATAAAAGAAAAATTTTAAAGTCAATTCCTACTTTTTTTCCCGCTATATTCCAGAAAGACCTTTATAAATAATTTTCATTCATTCTTTTTAAGTTTATCTGGCGCCATCTATTAGTAAATACATGCAACTTAAATAAATAAAAAAAAAACTGAAATTAATTAATCAAATTTAATTACTGAATTAATATTTGAAAAAAAAACTGTATTAACATCCAGTGTCATTCACTACAAGTTCAAAAAATGCAGTTGAACTTGAGTGGATGAATAAAAAGTATTTTATGAACGATTGAAAATTTGAACAAGATATACATAGAGAGAGTGTGAGCTAATAGAAGGAATTGAAAAAAGAGGCTTAATTTTTTGTTTTATTACGATTTATTCATTTTATACTGATAGGAATTTTCAAAAAACGGGGGGCGGGGGGGAATGCACAATCCCCCGTAACTACCACATTCGTGTTCATTGAGCGTTAATAGAAATTTATAAGTGAAATGATTTTATACATTCAGAGTATTATTAATTATTATTCCGGACATTAATTATAAAAATGAAATATATTTAATATACCTGGTATTATTTTATAAAATATGAACGATTTGTTTGAATATTCTAACAACATTGACCGTCGTAATACAAGGTTACTCTGTTTACATATTGCTGTAATACTACAAGAGGCCTGTCGCTCATTGCCACAGGTTTCGCGTTCGAAGTCCCAGCAATTTCATGGATGTTTGTAGTGGTTCAGAATCCACTTCAAATCGAAGGTCCCGGTCTAATAGGACTGTAGAACGTTGGGCATAGGGCTGACAATCCTACTCTGAAAAAAGGAAAACATCTGTCTCGGAATCTGCCAGTAGGCAGACGGTCTTAACCCACCACGGGAGCTGTAGCGCAAAGAAGAAGTATTTTAATATTAAATAACCGCAAATACCGTTAATAGTGCAGCTAAACCATAAGATTTGTACTTTTCTTGTTGAGAGTATTTGTGGTGAATAATTTATTATCAAATTTTTGTTCTTTTTATTAATGATAGTAGTTATAGTTATGAAAAAAAAAAAAAAATTCCACATATGTGGCCAAGAGCGTTGCAACGTCGAGTAATTTTTTAAAAAGATTTTTAGATTTCGATGCAACTTAAAAAAAAAAAAAAGAAAAAATAAATAAATAAAAATAAACATGATCCACCTTTAATTTAAAAAAATTAGAAGAAATATTTCATTCAATGCATTTTATTTATCGCAGATCAGAAGATTATAATCTTTTTTTGTCAATAGCATGGATGCACAATTCCTATCCATGTCATATATATATATATTATTATTTTCACGATATTTATTGTCAAAATTATATTTATAGACATTTATTGCCAATATTTAAAATTTGTTTTGCCCGACTCGCGGCAACGTGAGCCACTGATGAGCATTAAGGCGGAGGTTCCATCCGCTGGCTGTTTGACTGTAACAACTGTTTCAAAAACGAGGAGAATTGAGAGAATTTATGATGTTCAGCATCTTGCCTAGTGACTTGGACTATCTGGTGGGAGTTTTCTGGGGTTTCTCCCACACGATACGCAAATGCGAAGGTAGTTCCCCCTAAAAAAGTCCATCCTTCCTTCTTCAGCGACTCGGAGTCCAGTCAGACTTCTACCTACGACTGCTCCATCACAACAAAAGCTGGCCCCATCCTTCCACGAGAACACACGGGTTCATGTACTTGGTCTAAATGTTGCTGTCGACCAAGTGGGATAAGAAACAACAACAAGATTTGCTTTTAACAAAGAAGATGCTTTTGTTGTTAAACAATACATTAAAATGATCAAGCCTTAAATGCGCACACGTTAAAATTGAGAATCAACATATTTTTATGAACAAATACTTTTGCACATGGATATAAAAAAAAAATGTTAAATTAAAAACCATTTAACTAGTTAGTTTTGCGCTTGGTTATCAACGAAATTTAACCAAATATCTAAACAACTATTTAATTATAAAATTCTTTACTTGCTTTTATTATATATATATATATATAATTTGCGTTTTCCTATTTAGATTTTGTGCGGCCAGCGACTCAGCGAAGTTAAAGCTAGTACATGCGGCCTGCGGCTTTCACAAGCCTGTGCGTCTCCGCTCTGCGTTCTAAAAGTCTACAGCTGTCGTTTGTAGAAGTTGAACGGCTAGTTCTTCAGGGAGAGATGTTCTCTTGTTGAAGAAAGGTAATAGCATGTTTGAAATATGCATGACCTTTAGAAACGTAGGAATACTTTTCGAAGAAGAGCATCGTAAATTTTTTTTATCTTAATGTAAAATAAGTTTATGCGCGAATATATCTAAGTTTATCTAAGCTATCAAGCTGTTGGTCTGATGGCTCACGGCGAAATGAAATTATCATGGGAGAGCTAGTCTGCAATGTTATGCAATGAATATTAATAATGGTACACGCTTTTGTATAAAAAGGGAGAAATTTTAAAATTTCAATTATATTTATTGGATTTATTTATTAATACAATGAAATTTTTAAATTTTGTTACTATTTCATTTCGGATGGAGGCGAGTGCTCTGGGAAGATAATCACTCTGAAATGCCATCAAATGACAATAGATAAATAAGAAGATATAACAAATATAAAACATTTCGAGTAATATATTTTTATTTAGTATTTAAATACCATTTTATTTGTGTTGTATTAAGAATCTGTTTCAATTAAAAATAAAAATAAGATAAAAAAATAAGATAAAAATAATTTATAGAAGATATATATATATATATATATATATAAATAAACTTTAGATAAGAATAATTAAGATAAAAATAATTTATTTATTTCTATAAGATGTCCATTTCTCTGTTCTTTTAGATTGTAACAGATAGATTAGCTTAATGAATTAAGAAATAGCCGATTGTAGCAGACTCAGTAGCCTTGTATATAGCTGGCGGTAAATTTGGTATGAGATTGATTTTTGAAGGCGGTAAGCATTGCAATCGCTGCAATAAAAACGAATAGATTCAATGGAAGTGTGTCTCACTTCGCTAATGGGTACACGCTATCCTTCATACGAGTAGTAAACAGAATGCCCTTCTGAAAATTATTTGAAAGATATTTTAGAAACTAACGCTGATACATCGAAGTGATAAATGCTTTATGATTATTACTGATTCTCTTATAACGAAAACTTAAAATAAGAAAAGTAAGATTAAAGAAGAAATTGTTCAAGATCCGAATTGCGCATAAGCTGCAGCAACGAAACTGAAAACCATTTAACAAACCTAAAATACAAAATATTGAACAGCAAAAATTGCAGCTAAAGTCTATAAAATGGCATGAAAATTTGTATGAAATAAAAAATTGAAAACTTTATATATATAATAAATTAAAAAGAAAATAATAAATAAATTCGTACCTTTATAACAGAATTTTTAACGTACGAATAGCGACTCAGAAAATATTAAAATAAACATCTTTGCGAATAAATAATTCATATTAATTTTCATTTTTTGCACATTTTTTTCTATAAGAAACGTCAATATATAATTTGGCCTCACACTTGCAAGCATAATTTCATAAATGCATTTTATAGATTCACACATCATCAATCATTTGTATCAAATATTTGCATGATCATCTTACACAATTTCGTTATAGCGTGATGTACAAATATAAATTTATTCAATAACTTATTAATGAAAGTGCAGATAAATTATATTCCAGAATAATATTTGTGTCCCTTCACATATGTTAAATCAAATACATTTATTATCCCCCTCATAATTTTGTCGCCAAACGCCTCGCCAAATCAAGCATATATTTATTATTGGTATGTCTCAAGTTTGAAAGTTTAATTGTATTAACAAATCAAACGTATTAATATAATTGTAATTTCCTTCTTTATGCAAAAGTGTGTACCATTATTAATATTTATTGCATAGCATCAATGACAGACAATGAATTTCACTTGCTGTGAGCCATCAGATCAACCGCTTGATAGTTTAGATACTATAAACTTAGATATATTCACAGATAAACTTAGATATATTCACGGATAAACTTAGATTACATTACGATAAAAAAAAAAATTACGATGTTCTTCTTCCAAAAGTATTCCTACGTTTCTAAAGGTCATGCATATTTCAAAGATGCTATTACATATCTTCAACAAGAGAACATCTCTCTCTCTCTCTAAAAGACAAGTCGTTCAACTTCCATTAACGACAGTTGTAGACTATCAGGATGTAGATCTGAGATGCCCAGACTTGTGAAAGGCGCAGAACGCATGTACTAGCTTTAACTTAGTAGGTGGCTACAAAAAGCAAAAAGAGAAAAACGAAATACATTTATACATATATATTTACACTCATGTCCATAAATTAAGGATAATGAAGTTCAGGCAAAGAAAGAGACAAAAGCAAAACAAATTTGACTTATTTGTAAAGTCTATTTATTAAACAAAAGGTAAAGAGCAAAAAAAGATGCTATATATTTGACATAATTAATAAAAATTGCGATTTTTACTGCCTGGAGCAAATTTCAAAAAAAGAACCTATTGACAAAAAACAGTATAACATGATTAGTATGATGGTTAATATGGAGTATGTCTCCCGGACGATGCAATACAGGTCTTACAACGCCTAGGCATGCTGAATATCAAATTATCAATCTGATCTTGGGGAATATTACGCCACTCATCAAGCAATGCCCTCCGAAGTTCCGGTTGACAGGTGGGAGGGGGTTGACGGGCTGCAATTCGTTGGCCAAGCATATCCCACACATGCTCTATTGATTCAAGTCCGGTGAGTATGCTGGCCAATCCATACGGGTGATATCCTCCAATTGAAGGCATTCGTCTACAATGTTTGCACGGTGAGAACGGGCGTTGTCATCCATAAACAGAAATTCAGCACCCATGGCGCCCCGAAACAAACGTACATGTTGTTCCAGAATGACATCCCGATAGATGTGGCCTGTCATCGTTACACTCTGAACATGCAGGTCAGTTCTGGAACCAAGAATAATTCCTCCCCAAACGAGTCATCCTGCACCACCGTAACGGTGTCGTTCAATGGTGTTCTCTTGGTGGTAACGGGTACCTGGCGTTCTCCATATGAATGTCCGGAGAGAATCAGACTGCAAACTAAACCTGGACTCGTCGGAAAACATCACACCAGATCACTGTTGCGGTGTCCACAATGCATGCTCTCTACTCCAGGTTAATCGCATGCGACAGTGAGTTGCGATAAGTGGAACACATCTGACAGGCCTACGAGCATATCGACCAATGTGCCCTAAGCGTCTGTAAACGGTCTGCCTTGAAACTGTCGTACAGGCAGCTGAAGAGAGCTGACGAGGCAGGTCTGATGCTGTGCTCCGTTTGTTTCTTTTGGCAGTAACTGCTAAATACCGGTCCTCATTCGGTGTTGTAACTCGGGGGCGACCTGTGCTGTAACATCTACTCACATTACCATCATCTTGGAATCGTTGCCAAAGCCTGGAGATGACACTCTGGGCGATTCCAAGTTCCTCGGATATTTCCAGCTGGGTACGTCCACATTCCAGTCGTCCGATAATTCTACCACGTAAAAAATCATCCAAATACTTCCTTTGTGCCATAACTATGCGGTTATTGCACCGAAAGGCTTTTTAAAGCGCTTGTGAACAATTTTACTTCTTTTGCCACCATTCCTTATATACCCCTCTCTTACACTCGTCATTGTGACGTACTATCCGCGCCATCTGGTGGTTTCCTGTAATTTGCATATTCTTCTTCAAGATGTGTGTGATAATTCTACAGGTGAAATTTTTATTTTAGAGTTCAATTTCTGTGCGATTCTGAATTATCCTTAATTTATGGACATGAGCGTATATTTCGTTTAATATAATTAAATAAGTATTTATATATTTGGTTGGGGCCTGATGATCGAGTGGCTTGCGCTCTGGTGCTCGGTTACTACAGGTTTTGGGTTCGAATCCCGCCTGTGCTATGGATGTTTGTAGTGGTTCGAATCCCCTTTAAACAGTAGGTCCCGGCCTCATATGACTGTAGAGCATTGACCATAAGGTTGACAACCCTACTCCCGTAGAAAGAAAACATCTCATGTTTCGAAATCCTTCATTGGCCCACCAAGGGGCTGTTGCGCCAATGAAGAAGAAGAAAAGATTATTAACACATATTCTTAAAATACTTGAGATGTGTGTGCAGAACTCTAGGGTTTGAATAAGTTTCGATACCTGAACTAGGAGTATTTATAATAGGATTGTTTTACTAGCATTGGAGTGGATGTTTTCTTACTTATTCTTATGTGTAACACGAATGAATCGCTATTGGAAACATCAGTGAGTCGCTATTTCTCTCTATTCTTTTTTGCTGGTGTAATGTAGCAAGTATTTTATGAGTAACGCTGTATTTTCTTGCTTGCCTGACACTTAGCTCAGTGGCAGAAGGGCTGAGGTTCGAACCCTGCTGGAGGCTTCTGTTGCAATTACTGCTTTCAGAAGTGCGGGGACACAATGACCTTTGTGACAATGTGTGTAAAGCCTACTCAGGCTGTCTAATAGGAGTTTTTTGGGTTTTCTCCCATATGACATGCAAATATAGGCAATTGTCCCTAAATATTCACCATTAACACCCGCCTGTGTGCTTTTCGCAGAGTACATGAGGCCCACATATGATCAACTATCTTACTGGTAGAAGATTAGATAGCCCTAGATACGGGGCGGAGAAAAATAAAAAATGAAAAGAAAATAATTCTCCTGCTGCCATTCAGGAGAGCTGCTTTCAGAAACGAGGAAACTCGATGGCGATTATAACAACATGTGTAAAGCGCCTCACACCGATGATCAAGCTGCCTGACGGGAGTTTTTTTTAATTTCTCTCATACGACGTGCAAATGCTGGAGAGTTAAATCTAAAGTGTTCCACTAAGGCAATGCCTCTATCATCGCCAGTTCATAATTTCAGTGTGCCATACTTGATTGAATATGAGGCCCCACCCCTTCCTCGTTGTTCAACAAAAGAAAAATGCGTATCTGCTGCAAAGATTAATGACAAAGGAACACGAAAACAAAATAATGCGAATGCATCATTTTCCCCAGCCAATTTCTGCCACAAAAAAAGTAGCAGCGATTCTGTTTTGTTTTTGGGAATAAATTGTCGCCAATTGCAGAGACGTTACCTCTTGAAATAGTTTTGTTTCCCGAGGTCGAGAACAGAGTTAGATATCATCATCAGGATGTTATGAAGGACGTGATGTTGGACGAAAAACAGTTCGTCTCTCATACAAACAAAGCGCATTGTTTTGAGAAGATGCAGCTTCATCAGTGGCCTAGTTCTTTGTTTTGATTTTCCTCCTGGGATCAATTTTATTTGTTTTAAAGCTTTACATCAAGAATAGCTGCGAAAGACAACAGTTTGTTTATAATCACTGAAAATCGATCGCTGATTAAACATAAAAAACTTAGCAATAATTTATTATATTTTATTTATATGGGTTCCTTTTTTCCCCACAGATTTTGTCCATTCTCTTCTCTTTATATAATATATATATATATCCGACTCATGGCAATGCGCACCGCTGGTGAGCAGTAGGGCTGAGATTCGATTCGTTGGTGGCTTTATTGTAGACACTGTTTCAAAAACGAGGAGAGTCGATGGAGTTTGTGATGTTCTTCAGCATCTTGCCACGTGAGTCGGTACTTCCTGGTGGAGTTTTTCCGGTTTTTCTTTTCTATGATACACAAATGCGGGCAGTACTCCCGGAAGGCACTGCTCTCCTTCTTCAGCGTCATGGAGCCAAGTTAGACTTCTACCTATGAGTGCTCTTTCACAACAGAAGCTGCCCCTCCTTTCATGAGTGGACTGTTCATGTTTGATTTGGTTTGGTTTTGTCCCTCAACGGTCATTTTGTGCACACTTTGGCTAATTAGACCGGGACCTACAGTTTAGCGTGGATTCCGAACCACTCATAAGCATCCATGCCACCGCCAGGATTCGAATCTAAAAAAAAAAAAAAAAAAAAAGAGAGGAGCATATGACTGATGGAGCATAGGTCGAAACAGTTGAAGGTCAACTGAAAGTCACTTCTCGGGTCTTCTTTGAATGCTTATACCGCGCAAATGCTTGTATTTTTGATACGCACAATTCTTCTGCAACATTTTTTAGCGATTTGACATACGAAATTTCGTTTGACAAAAATTTTGTTCAACTAATCTTTCCATTGTAAAATCTCAGAACTCTCAAAATGTTTTTATAAAAATAGCTGCGGTCATCACACTAAGTGGCAGATAGAGGCTCAAATTCCACATCAGTACAATGCTACTAAGTTACAAAAATAAATAAATAAATAAAAATAAAAATCCCCCTTCTCTTTCCCTCACGTTTTAAATTATAAACCCCGGATACATTTCAGATAGAATGTATTTTTAATTATTTTATATATATCAAGCAAGTAGAGTGGCAACAATAGGCTAGATTTCAAATTGGACCAATACGAAATTTTGTTACTAAAAATAAAAATAAACTTTGCCCATGACAACGAAAACGCGCAGTTCCGAAATCTTAATTAACCTAAAAGCAGACGTGGTTGAACAATCAGCGTGATTCTCCTTTTCAGCCAGCGGGGATTCATCTTTGTGTACAAACAAAAAAGAAAAATGTAAACAAACCTGCGTGTCCTTGCACCTGTTTGGAAATGAATGGCAGGCAGCTTACGGAACTAACAATACCAACCTAAGTCATCAGCCCTCTGAAAATATACCAAACAGGAAGTAGTAGTAGTAAATCGACTGACGATCTTGATTCAATTCCAACCACAAGAACATTTCAAAAAAAAACCAGATTTCTTCATCGTGTTACTATGGAAAAATTTGTTATTTAGTTCTCATGATATAAAATAAAGTAATTTCAGTTTTGAAGTCCTACTACTGTGTCCAAAAAGTAAGACCCATTTTGAATTTAAAATTCCCGAGGCTTATGGAATTACAATTTTTTTTTTCTTTTTAGGTTGTTCGCACTGTCCTCGACTTCTGTGGGAAATTTGACGTCAAAATATTCATTAGTGTTTGAGTAACGCTTGGCTTTGTGAGACGCTAAAACCGATTCCGGCAATCTTTGAAATATCTGAATTCATTGAGCAAAGAACTTGCTTTTTATATTTTGTTTGTGGAAACGTACAGAATGTTGCATAAGGCATTCTGGGAGCATTCCTATATAGGAAAGAAATGTTTACAAGTGGTATTAGGCCCTAATCACAAGTGGTATAAACAGTTCAGGGAAGGCAGAGAACGCATTGAAGAAGAAGATCCCTCTGGTCGACCATGTCTCAACCGACAAAGCTCACGTGAAGAAGAAGATGCCTCTGGTCGACCAAAAAAAATTAAAGATTTGGTGCTTGCTCCCCGTCTATTTACAATTAGAGACCTTTCTGCTGATGTTGGAATTTCAAAAGGATCGGTCAATTCCATTTTGGGCCTCAAACGCGTCAATCAATCATCCAACGCGAATGCGCTAACTCACACTGCATTGATTCTTCGTGTCTGTGTCACCAAAATGAAACCCATACCGTTCCACAATCCCCCGTATTCACACCGTGCGACTCCTGGCTATTCCCTAAACTCAAAAGACCACTCCGGGGACACCGTTTTGAATCGACTGAAGAGATTCAACGTGAACCGCCGAGCTCTTTGAAGGCCATCCTGTGGATGACTTATTAGCATGCATTGAGGATTGAAAATAACGTTGGCATAAGTGCATACATTGTGTCCGGAGTGGATTACTTTGAAGACGATGAAATAAATTTAGAAGAAGAATAAAAAAAGAGTTTTTGTAAAAAAAATAATTGGTCTTACTTTTTGGGTACAGTATATTTGCAAGATGGCATCATGGATTAAATTTTGAACCACCTCCCATTGTCCTGTAATATTCCGATTTTACAATAAGTATGGGTGTGTTAAATTTGGACAACAAAATCTTTAAAGAGATCAGCCAATTTAACTGATTTTTTTGTAATTTTTTGATTGCATTTTTTACTCCTATTCGTGGTATTTAAAAATTGTTTTTTTTTTTTTTTTTTATTCTTTTTTTAGTCCATGGGAGAAAAAGCAAATTGGTATCTCTGTAATGCAGTTATGTTTTTTTTTAATATCTTTTTTCCGAATAATGCAGATTCTGTTCTACCAGCTATTCGTTAAAAAACGTAAACATCCGGTTTAAAGGGGAAAGAGGACGAATCGATTACTTGTTAGGGGAGCTAATCAAGTATAAGCGGGACAATGCAATTTTGAAAGAAAAAAAGTTTAATAGTTGTTGTGGAATTGTTTTTTATCTAGTTTTCCTTTTGTTATTGTAAAATTTGAAATTTTATTTGTTAAAAATTATTTTTATTGTAATTAAAATACCTCTGAATTTATCTTCCTCCTCTTTTTGCCACTCACTGTGACTTGGCAGCTTGCCAATCTTTTTACGCTATGGCTGATCATATGTGGTACTCGCAGCGAACTAAAATGTAACTTTTAGAATAGAGATATTTTTTTTTACATATTACTAAAGTGCCTTTTTTTTAACATATTGTACTCTGTACAATCATGTTTTTCGTTGGCGCAACAGCCCCATGGTAGGCCAAGGCTGTCTGCCTACTGGCAGATTCCAAGACATGTTTTTTTTCTTTTTACGGTTGTCAGCCCTATGCCCAACACTCTCCAATCATTTAGATTGGAACCTACAGTTTAAAGTGGTTCCGAACCACTAGAAACATCTATGGTACCGCCGGGACTCGAACCCGGAACCTGTGACATCGCATGCCAGAGAGCTAATATATATGTAATACAATTTATTATACAACTCCAGTATAACTCCTCATGGTTGCTTAAAAACAACGTTAAGCATATGCCACTTTTTAGAAATATAAAGAGAAAGGAAATGATGACTGCAATTTGTTTGATGTCCGTCTACATTCACAATTAATTAATTAAGTCTGAGCTTCATTATTGAAATAAGTGTCCTGAAACATGCATTTACATCTGGAAATCAAATTTAATGTGAAAATAATTGCTCAATATGAATGATAATATTTATGTACGACATTTTTAAATGAATTTGATAATAAAAAAAAAAAAAAAAAAAAAAAAAAAAACACATTTGAAAGAATATCAATTCAGCTGCAAAAATTATTTTGAGAATAAAATTGTCTAAAATGTGAGTCATGTGCAGTAAACTTTTTTTTATATATATCAGAGGATAGAGTGTGGTTCGCCACATGCCGCGAATTTTCCGAGAAAAGGCCGTAAAAATGAGGACATTGCCTTTTCGTGAGAACTTTAGGGTTAATTGCCCCATATTTGCATTTCGTACAAGAGAAAACTGAAAAAACTGCCACCAGATAGTTTGGTTGTCAATGAGGGGTGATCAATCACCGCCGAGTCTCCTCATTTTTGAAAGCACAGATTGCAACAGGAGCCACCTGGCAATTCGAGTCTGAATCTTCTTTCAAGATGACAGCACATACAACCACGATTTGCACATTTAAAAGGTTTTGAACAGTGGTATCAAAATTAATGAAAGCGAAAAATCTGTTATATAAATTGAAGTACAATTTAAAAGGTAATGAAATTTGAACATATCTTTTGCCACCTTAAAGAAATTTCACTATCGAATGTTGCCCGATTTATAATCCAGAGATTGCATGCGTAATTTACGTGCAGGACGCTCAAATTTCAATGTGCTCGCGGCATGCGTTGCAGTATATAACTTCAGGAAGAAGGTACTACCAAATCTCCGTCGACTTGATCTCGTTTTGGACAACGTAAGTAAGCGACTGACTGATTGGAGTTGTCCGAGTTTCTTATCACACAACTTGCATTCTTAAAAATCTTCTTGTACGTGACTGTTTGTGTTTTGTTGTTTCTTATTCCACTTGGTCGACAGCAACATCTAGACAAGTCCACGAGCCCGTGTGTTCTCATAGAAGAAGAAAAAAAGGGAAGGGTCAGTTTCTGTTGTGAGGGTGCACCAGTTAGTAGAAGTCTGACTTGGATCCGTGACGCTGAAGAAGGACTTTTAGGGGAACTATCATGCATTTGCGCATCGTATGGGAGAAAACTGGTCCGACTCATGTGACAAGATACTGAAGAACATCACAAACGCCAACGAGTCTCCTCGTTTTTGAAATAGCGTCTACAACAAAGCTACGAGCGAATTGCCCCTCAACCTTAAATTTCACCAGCTAAACACGTTGCCACTGACCCCCGAGTCCGTCGTGACTGTTTGTAGTATTCATAAGTGGAGCATGAGATCCACTGATGTTTTAATAAAATTAAAGAGGATTGTTCTTATTATTTTTACGTATAACAATTTCAGAATGCTTGGAATGTATTTAATAGCAAACTATATCCTTTTTGATAAAAAAAAGAATTAAACAAATGTTTACAAAAAATTGTTAAGAAATATTTCTGGTTTACACTAATCTGCTTACAAAAAAATAGACACACCTAATTTTGTCACCAAAGAAAAATAAAATGTCGCGTTGCGCGACGAAAGATGGGCAAGTCAGACGATACAAGGAAAATAAACAATTTTGTTTTCTTTTCGACTTTCTTCTTTACAGAGCTCTCTCTTTCTCAGTAATTACTTGAAATTGCTACTTTTATCCGACTTTAAAAGATCCTCCACTGCAAAGAGGCTAATCATGCGTTCACGCTTTTCTTTTCGTTTCTTTGCGGTATAACGCATCATGTCAACAGTGTTGTTGTTTACCCTTCAAAAGACACGGTAATCCATTGCCTGGGGCTTGAAAGCTACTGATGCCTATTGCTTTTCAAAATTCCCTTTTATTGAAAACTCATAGTTTAATTCTTGTTTTTTAGTTAATTAAACTGTAATTAGGGAGCCACATTCATCATCATCATCGTTGGCGCTACAGCCCAGTGGGGGGTAAGGCCATCTACCTACTGGTAGATTTCGAGACGGTTTTTTTCTTTCTAGGTAAGGTTGTCAGCTGTACGCCCAACGCTCAGCAGTCATATGAGACCGGGACCTACGGTTTAAAATGGATTCGAACCATTACAAACATCCATGGCACCGCCGGGACTCGAACCGAAACCTATGGTACCGAGAGCCAGAGCGCTAGCCACTCGGCCATTCAGGCCCCAGGAGCCACATTAGCAGAATTAAAGTAGATATATTACTTAAAAAACACTTTTTAATTATAGTGTTGTTTCCGACGAAAGTGACTTGCCTCGAAAAAAGGCGGATATGTGGCTAAGACTAGCATTGCACATATGGTGCCACCACTAATTCTGGATGAATATCCTTAGGAATAAAATCTGTAGGATTTCTACAATTTTACCCTCCACCCCGAACCCAAGGGAAGAACATTCCCATTTACAGATTTATTGTCTGAAAAACACAACGCGCAATCTACATGGCAGTTCCAACCTACTTTTTAGTTATTAATACACTGGCGTGCAAAGCACTGATGTAACAGCATTAGACAACTGTAACAGTTATGAAATTGTAGAAAATTGTATTAGATAACATTATAGACAGCTATGAAATTGTAGAAAAGGGTATGTTGTGGTACAAAGAACAGCATGGGCAAACCACAATTCCCGCAAGTGTTATGGGATATCATCATGGAGTACAACTATGGGACATCGCAAGAATTGCATATGGTGTTGATATGCCGAAGAACACTTAGATGGCTATAGCAGTCATTTGCAAAATTTCACAATTACTAACCCAACTATCACTATTTATAACATAACTATCTCTTGGTTCAAACAAGTTAAATATCTTGGCATCAATCTTGATAAAAACTCCCTCTCAGCATATTAAAAACCTCCGAAATAAGTTTAATAAAGCTATCCCCATCTTCTATCCTCTAATTTGTAGAAACTCTAGTCTGTCGCTACATAACAAAATGCTTATTTACATATGTTACATGCGTCCCATGATTATTGACGCAAGTCTAGTTTGGGGCTCAACAGCAAAAATTAATTTGGAAGAACTTGACTTGAGAACAAAATCCTATCGGATGATCACCAACTCACCTTGGTACTACAGGAATCAGGATATTAGACAATCGCGTAACTTCCCAAAATTAGCTAATTTACACTTAAAATTTATAAAAATTTATCCAATAATCTTCCTCATACTTGCAATTAGGTTTTAAATTCTCTTTCCTATATATGATATTTCTTTGTTTAAAAATAGTAAAAAGCCGCATACTGTTCTTAACATGCAATCCGTTGGTTTTTTTTCCCCCTCATTCCTTTATCTGAAATGCCATTACTTAAAGACCCACCGGTTGGTGGGCCTGCTTCTAATGTTATAGTTTCTTCTCATTTCATATTATTTTTGAAGTATATTTTCATATCATTTTTTGAAGTTTTATTTTTTATTAATTATATATTTCGAGATATAAAAGGTATGGCATAAAATTTCAATGGGAGTTGACCTAAAGCAACGCTTCTCCATCATTAAAAGTGTGTCTATCATTAAAAAGTAAGTCTACCATTTAAATCTACACACTTTTTACCATTTTGTCATCTACATCAAGATAAAGTGTGTGGCTGCTCAGCAGCCAAAGTACTTTGTTTAAACCCCCCAGAACTCACTCTAATGAAACATGTCCATGTTCATTTGATTGATTAGTGCCTGCAATACAGTTTACAAATTTAATTTCAAAATTTTAATCAGAATTGCATTGCTTTTTAAATTCCTTCTATTAGCTCACACTCTCCCTATATATATATCTTGTTCAAATTTTCAATCGTTCATAAAATACTTTTTTATTCATCCACTCAGGTTCAAATACATTTTTAAAAACTTGTAGTGGATGACACTGGATGTTAATACAGTTCTTTCAAATATTAACTCATTAATTAAATTAAATTAATTAATTTTAGTTTTTTTTAGATTTAAGTTGTCTATCTACCAATAGATGGCGCTAGATAAACTTAAAAAATGAATGAAAATGATTTATAAAGGACTTTCTGCAATAAATGGAAAAAAAAAAAAAGCAGGAATTGACTTAAATTTTTTTTTTTTTTTTTTTTAATATTACTTGTTTATCGCTATTTTTTATTGCGTTACATTTACTACAGAACTGGTGGAGTGATTTTAGGTTTCACGGTTTTTGAACCTAAAAATGTTTTCTCACCTTCAACTATCTAAATTTTTTTGGATATTGATATAGGTTTTTTTTTGTAAAGATTATTTTTTCTTAAAATTAATTAATACAAAGATAAAGTTAATATCCTATTAAAAATGATATGCTTCCGTGGGTTTTACATTTTCAGATTTTACTAGCAAAAAACAGTAATTGAATAAAACCTGTTATGAGATAATTTAATTACTGCCATTTTTAAATTACGCACATTAAAACGTGGTTATTGGTTTGGAATGCTAGGGACTTTGACTTGAAATCGTCCCTGGAATGAAAAAGATTTATCATTTCAGCGTTACTTAGGATTGCATCAGGTTGGCTGGGGACGACCGATGCCTCCACATTACCGTAGTTTTGCACAAACATTCCCTGAGCAGGTATCTGGTGGTTTACGGTCTTTTCACTGTTCCCAACGGAAGAATATTCCACCCTATAGATCTATCCTGCATCTCCTCGACAGAAAAAAAAAAGGAAGCTTTGGGTTTATCTAGTTTTGAATTGAGTACCATAAGCTCAGAAATTCAACTTATTAAATTTCTGAACTTATATTATCCTACATATCCTATATATATACATATATAAGGATATATATATATATATATGTGTGTGTGTGTGTGTGTGTAGACTTCAACCGCTTCCAATAGATTCATCCCGGCCAAGCCCACATTTTTTGTAGACTTCTCTACCACGATGGAGTAATGCGATGTTTCTTTAAATAAAGTCATTTAATTACATGCTATTTTATAATGATATTTATATTAGTTATGAATTAAGTGCTAAACATATTCTCTCGCTGCTTGACGCATCCTGCCACAATCTCGCTCCTCTCTCGTTGTCCGCCAGCGTTCTTCTCCCCTTTCTTCATCTACGGGGGTCTGTGTCCCTTCTCCTGGGGTCGAAGTTCAAAGTTAAATACTGCCCCACATTGTAAACAGGCTCTGTCAAAGACAAGGAACCGTGATGTGTCGCCACCTGCTGATTACCACACAAATAAATCCTACATATATATATATATATCCTGTATTTTCGTACCGTTCCTTATTCCCCATCTCCTTCGGCCTTTATTAGGTTGCAAATTGAATAAAATGTTCATATTTAAAAAAAAAAATTTATATTTTTTTTTCATAGAGCCATTTTTGAAATTAGTGGCTATATGACTATCGTTATAACTGTATAAAAATCTCGTGAAAGATCTGAAGAACGTTTTACACCACTATAATTGTAAAGAACAGTGCATTATTATTTATAATGATTATCAAATGCCTTTTTTTTCTGAGAGTTTTACTATTAAAATAGTATAAGACTTAAAAAAAATTTCTTTCTAATTTTTATTCTCTAATGGCATAAAAAAAAAAACCTTCGTTAGCCAGATTTTTTATCTATTTATTTATATTTTTGTTCCTTTTTGAGAGGAAAAAAAAAATAATTCACAATAAGAAGAAACAACATTTAAATACCTTTTATAGTGATGGGTTGTTTACCTTCCCTTTTTAAATTACAAGGCACGTGTGGGAAGTATCCGAAAATCCCATTCTACGCTGAGCTGGGTAAAAGGTAATTTTAAACCAATGACGGATGCTTTTTTTCATTAAAAATTCATTTTCTTCAAAACTTGCAACTTACTCTTTATAATGGTGTTTCCTCTCATAGGTTGCGGTTGCTACCAACATGAGGTCATCCAGATTTTAACACAAGTAAAAGGTTAAAACCTTTGTGAATAGTTTTTTACCCTTGACATTTGACCTCTGGGTGTGTGGAAGAAAAAAAGGCACAAAAAACGGAATGAAACTGTTGCACTTCAAAATTTTATATTATTAATGGTAAGAATGTAATTTTGAAGGATTTAACCTTTTCTTTTCGAAATTAACATCTAATCCTTTAACATTTAATGGCAATGATAGATAGATACACAGATGGATTATTTCCCTGCCTAAAGAAAAATATTAATAAAATTGCATTTCTTGAAATATCTGACATTATAATAAAACGGAAAAAATAATAGTTTGGTTTCTTTATTCATTAAATTAGAAGCATAAATTTATTACTCATGACTAGTATTTTGAATTATAAAATGAATGATTATTTTTTGAAGGTAACCACTATTTTTATAATTTGTGTGAATATAATACAATGCATGCATAAATGCAAAAATTAGGTATATTGCTCTTTTTTTGTCTAATCAACGGGCTTAAAGCTTATAGAAACTTCTCTCATTCACAAAGCAGGAGATAGAGGTTGCTAAGCAGCCAAGGTTCTCCGTCAATCTGGCAAATCATCGTCGTCGAGCAAAAATTATATTTACGTCTTAATCTCTTATTTATTTGGGATATTTAAGACTGATCTTAAATTCTTTATAAAAATATGACATATATCGAAAAAAAAAAGTGTTTTATAAACTAATTATTAATTTTTTATTTTTATTTAATTATTAATTTAAATTTATTAATTTATCTAATTAATTATTATTTTTGTTTAAAAAGCACAAAATTAATAAAAACCCCCTCGAAATTTTGTTTAAAATTTCGAATAGGGGAAAAAAA
Organism: Caerostris extrusa; assembly: GCA_021605095.1. Lineage (NCBI taxonomy): Eukaryota > Metazoa > Arthropoda > Arachnida > Araneae > Araneidae > Caerostris > Caerostris extrusa. The sequence continues at coordinate 190,439 of BPLR01017374.1, forward strand.
TTTGATTTATGCATTTAATCTGATGTTTTGAGTAATCTGATGTAATGTTAGAATTTTTTCTTCCATCCATTTTCGAAGTAGGACATCATGAATCAATCTTTGTTAAATTTGAATACACGCCACTATATCTTATTGATTGAAGAACTGAATTTTCCATATCGAGGATTTCAGTTATTTTTCACAAAACAACAGTCTAAAAGTGGGTTTCCATCAGAGACCTAAATGCCACGTCGCAGTAAGGTAGGCAATCGGAAGCCTGAATAGGAAACCCGATCTCCTATCTACTCAAGCTTCCGATTGAATGGAGAATGATCTGAGATTTTAAATTTAAGATGGAAACTTAATTTTTAGACTTTTTTTTTTTGAAAATATAATTTGTTGGAAACCGAATATTATCCGTTGGATTCCAACTTAATGAACTAATTCAAAATGTGATGCAATTATTACAATTGTGTTACAAAATTCATTTAGATGTTCTTCATCGTATGTTTTGTTTGCAACTTAACTACGATGGAGATTGCAAAAAGTAGGAGTGTTAAGAGAAGCTTTTCTTTTGTACACCAGAGGGCCTTGTTAATGCAACGAATTGGCGAGTGATGTAGGAGCAATATTGTCTTTCGATAGATTTTATAGGGATAACTGTCTTGTATTTACTTATTGCAACGGGAGACAGCTTGAAAAGTGCCATCAGGCAGCCTGACTATCGATGAGAGACGTTTGTGTACGTTTATACAATCGTTATCGAGTCTACTCAATTCTGAAAGACATGACTGTAATGGCTGCCTCCTGCACGCGTTAACTGCAAACGTTGTTGCAAATTCAGGATAATTTTTATCCATTAATCCACGGTGCGTTGTCCAGCAGATTCAAGATCTGCATGCGCAAGATTTTTTTTTTTTTTTTATTCATTGAACATCGGGGTCTTCGTGTTCTGCAGATAATACACCTTACCGATGGGCAATGAAGGAAAAGACATAATCTTTAGGGAGAACTTTTATAGAAAATTGCTTCAAATTGGTGTGTTGTATGAAAGAACGCTTCAAAATTGTCCATAGGCAGCCTGAGTGTCGATGAAAGACGTTTGTGCGCGTTTTTTACGATCGTTATCGAGTCTACTCATTTCCGAAAGACGCGACTGTACTGGCTGGCGTTAGAAGTTAAACCTTTCCGTACTCTAACTGCATACTTTGTTGTATGCCGGGATAGTTCTTATCCATTATTCGCCGGTGGGTTGCCAGCGGTTTCAAGATCTGCATGCGCAAGATTATTTTTTTTTTTATTTATTGCACATGAGTGGTCATAGGGTTCTACAGTTTACCGATGGGCAATGAGAAGAGACATAGGGTTTCGGGGGAACTTTTAGGGATAATTGTTTCATCTTGGTGTGTTGTATGAAATAACGTTTTAAAAACTTGTCCATAGACAGCTTGACTGTCGATTAAAGACTCCTATGCAAGCGTTTTATAATCATATAATAGTTATCTAGTTTACTCGTTTTTGAAAGCTTTAAAATAAACATTAGAATTATGGTAGATTTACGCTGAAATTTTATTTAATATAAAATTATATGTTGATAAACCTTGTCTTGTCTATGTTAGCTATAATTTAATTGCATTTATAATTTTTTATTATTTGTAGCATAGCATTTTTAAAAACCCAAAAGTCGGTAAAATAATCTTGAAATTAAAGGACCTCTTGCAGTGAAGTAAAAAAACACGTATAATTTAGAACGTTTGTAACAATTTTTTTTTCTCTTTGCTTCAAATGTGAGCAATTTGGTTCCTCTAAGAAATTCTACAAAATTGTCTCCCATAAACTCTTATAAAAATCAATAAGTGCTTTTTTTCTTAAAAATTTTAAAGTAACTTTATTTCTCAAGGTCTTATTTCCTTCAAGGTGAAAGCTTTTTACCTTACAAAATGTAAGCGCTTTAAAAGTTTAGAAGTTAGTGTATCGAGATTTGAAGCCGATTTTATGAGAAGTAATTTTATTTTCTCTGTAGAATTTGTCAAAATATGAAACCTTGAAATATTTTATTTACTTTTTAGATAAAAATATTTTTTGCCAATTTGATTATGTAGAGACAATCTTTTAGGTAATCAGCTTAAATAAGATTGCATCTTCTGTTTTTTACGTATAACGTCTCACGTCAGGTGAAAGTTTCTAAAATAAAACGTCAACTAAAAATTTTTTTTCTTATTCATTCTTGAAATTATTATTATTATTTAAATAGAGAATGAAAAAACATTTTTATGTAATCCATTTTCTGTTTTGATAAAAAAAATTTGAGAACATGATTAGTAACGTTTTTTTATTTATTTGATTTATTGAAATAAAAAACTTTGAAATTTTATCATTGTTTTATTATTTATTTGATTTATTGAAATAAAGTTTTAAATTTTTTATTATTAAAAATTTGATTTATATTATTTTTTAATATGTATATATATATTAAAAATGCTTAAAATAAATTTCAGGATGATGCTGGGAATTTTATAAAATTATTTTTTTTTTCTTTTTTTGTATATTCCAATGATTTAAAAAATATAAGTAAATTTCTTATTTTAAGTCTTATTAAAAATATTAAGATGATTTTTTTAAACCTGCCAATTTTAGCCTAAGGACAGAATCATAATTTACGTGAGAACCATTATTATTATTATTATTATTATTTTTATTATGATTAACCCCACTTCTTTTTATTTTTAAATAACAATTTTACATTACACATCGAATTTTCCAGCAATAAAAAAAACCTTGTTTTTTTTTTATTTTGTCTGAAGCATTTTATTTAAAAAAGCACCCTCTCTTTTTAAGGTCGTCAAATAATGGTTTTTTAATTGCTTCAACAACAACAACAACAACTGTTCGCTACAATGTTTATGTCATAACTAAAATTATTCATCTATTTGCTGTATATGCCCGGAAGGTGAAAGTTGTAAATTCAATGAAAGTGTTGTTGCTGTATATGTATATACATTTGGGTAAAAGTGTGTATTTATTTCTATAGTGTGTATTTATTATTCAAAATAATAAATTATTTTTGTATAACGGACATTTTGAAGGTGAGCCATTGGCCAGTTACAAATATATGTCCATTAAATGTTATCGGGATAAAGTTGAATATGAATCTATAATGAATATGATATCTATATGGTATCAAAAAACAAATCATATCAAATCTATATGGTATAAAAAGAATCCAACCAAATCTATCAAATCTATAAGGTATACAAAAAAAACCCAATCAAATCAAACATATCATATGTATATGGTATTAAAAATCAAATGAAATAAATCTATATGGTATCAAAAGCAAATGAAATCAAATCTCTATGGTATCAAAACAAATCAAATCAAATCTATATGGTATCAAAAAACAAAAACAAAAATGACAAATGCTATAAATAAAAATTCGTGTGCATCATAATTCATCCTCTTTTAAAAATTGAAAACTTTGCGAGTATGAACTAATACACAATCGTTTTTTTTTTTTGTTTTTAATTTATAAACTTATCTCTGAATAAAAGTTAACAAATGTTATCTGTAAAAATTCACATTATTAAACGAATCTTCATAAAATTTAAAATTAAAATTTTCATAACGTTTCACATTAACGGTTCACTCTTATCAAGTCTTTTTGTTAAGTCTGTAATTCTGTTAAGTCTTAAACATTTTAAAAATTTTGACATTTTGATATGAGCCATTGGCCATTACAAATATGTAAGGTCCAATGGCTCTAGCCAGATTGTTATCAACCGGGATAAAGTTGAATATGTGGCTTAACCAAATATTCACACTATCCAAGTTGATCAATGGAGTCTCAATCAATAATGAATATGATATCTATATGGTATCAAAAAACAAATCATATCAAATCTATATGGTATAAAAAGAATCCAATTCAAATCTATCAAATCTATGAGGTATACAAAAAAAAAAAAACAATCAAATCAAACATATCATATGTATATGGTATTAAAAATCAAATGAAATAAATCTATATGGTATCAAAAGCAAATGAAATCAAATCTCTATGGTATCAAAAAAACAAATCAAATCAAATCTATATGGTATCAAAAAACAAAAACAAAAATGACAAATGCTATAAATAAAAATTCGTGTGCATCATAATTCATCCTCTTTTAAAAATTGAAAACTTTGCGAGTATGAACTAATACACAATCGTTTTTTTTTTTTTTTTTAACTTATAAAATTATCTCTGAATAAAAGTTAACAAATGTTATCTGTAAAAAATTCACATTATTAAACGATTCTTCATAAAATTTCAAATTAAAATTTTCATAACGTTTCACATTAACGGTTCACTCTTATCAAGTCTTTTTTGTTAAGTCTGCAAGTCTTAAACATTTTTAAAAATTAATACACAATCCAATTAAAAAATTTTAAGGGGGTGAAAATATTAAATGATGCTAATAAAGAAAATATTAATTAACAATTATATAAATTAAGAATAAGAATGAGATATAATGCTTGTTTCCCAATTACTTCTTTTGCAACGCAATTAAAAGTAATTAATTAATTCTTAAAAAAAAAAACTTTCGAATTAAGGCCTATTATATATTAAACTGTATATATGAATTTTGAGAATTTTTCATATTCGGTTGGTTAATTTCATCAATGGTTAAACTTATTTTGATGTGACAAAAACTAATTTTCTTTAGTAAACAAACTTTTATTACAACAATCCTCAGATTGCTAACCGATTGAATAATAAGCAGGTCACACAGAACCAATTATAGTCTTAAACAGTCTGGCACTTGTGAATAGCTTTTGAACACTACTCTTCTTTTAAATGAGGTTTGTTTTGAACCCAATTCTGAGGGTTTGGAACTGGGATTCCTACCATGCAGTCACACATATACCGAGCCAGTTTTCCAGTTTATGGTATGAACCGAAGCGTAAAGTATTGTTGCACATTCAGTTTTGTACGCTGAGCATAGAGCATTAAAATGTGAAATTCTGTTTTTAAAAGACTGCTGCTATAAACCTCCTATGAGTTTTGAAGTGTGACGAAAGACCAATTATGGGCCATAATTTTCAGAAGTCAATTGGATCATTCGGTTTTATTTTATGGCCTGGTCCTTTTCACCAAAATGTTTAATTGCAACAGCAGAAAAGAATACGGTCAGAAATATTCATATTTCAGGTCATTCTATGTTAAAATGACGATACAAAAAAATTTTAATACCAAGAAATAAGGAGATAAAGAGGTTTTTAATTGACGATTGCTTCAACAATATATAATTTTAATTTTTGATAAAATATATCCTACGAACTTCTTGTAGTGTTATAAAATGGTATTTATTGATAAAAAATATATACTTTTATTGATTGAAAAGATATTACAAAGTGAATAAAAAAAAGTGACAAGAATTTTCAAAGGAAAAAAAATTGTAAAAATTAAAAATCAGTTTAAGAGTTTCAGTTTTTTAATAAACATAATTTATCAATTATATTTTAATATAACTGCACCAGATCATACTTAAATTACTGTTATAAACGCTATTCTTCTTCTTTATTGGCGTAAAAGCCCCATTTTGGGCCAAAGCAGTCTGCCTAATGGCAGATTTCAAGACATGAGATGTTTTCTTTTTAGGATAGAATTGTCAGCCCTACGCCCAACGCTCTACAGTCATATTAGACCGGGGCCTACAGTTTAAGTGTATTCCAAACCACCACAAACATCCAAGGCACCGCTGGAACTCGAATCTGAAAACTGTGGCACTGAGCGCTAGGGCGCTGGTCAATCGGCCATCGGGCCCCATAAACGCTATTGAGCCTTAGAAATATTTTTGAAGAAATTAAATCAATAACAGTAATAAATAATTATTTATTAATAATACCGTAAAGTCTACGATGTTTGATGCCCTGTTATTTATTTTTTTTTTGCGATTTTGGCCGTTTTTACGGAATTTGCCAAAATTCGCCAGTAATTAGAGTAAAGAGGGGAGCCACTTTCAGCGACGAACATCACCCCTTGGTGATGGATAATTTGGCGCGAAAGTGAGGCGCATCCAGGGCCGGATTTTCCTATGGGCTAACTAGGCTTCAGCCTAGAGCCTCAAGATCCAGAGGGGCCTACATTCAAATTGTCAGCAAAATTAGAATTACACTATTCTAAAAACAGTAAACACTAAAACACTGAATCGAAAATAAGGAGAAATTCTACACATATGAATAATAAATGAACATAAAAGTAATTTATAAATTAAAATTGGGAGGTGAAAGGGCCTCATAAGTGGAATAGCCCATAGGGCCTCTTTTCATCTAAATTCGGCGCTGGGCGCATCAAATATCGGAGAATTACCAGTTACACCATGATTTAAATCTCTAACAAAATGCATCATAAAATCACAGTTTGTTCCGTATAAACTCTCATAACACTAACTCTCATTCATTAATAAGAAACCAACTTGGCTTAATTAACGTCATCCCATTTTAGGCGGTGCCATATCCATAAATTTCCATTAGCATATTTAAATAATATTTTTTTATTTATCAAATTATATATTATTTAATTAAAAAGTGATTGCCTCAAAAGTTTTTGGGCGAATAGTGATTAATTTATAAGATAAATATAAATTTTAAAAAGAAAATTACGAACATCATCATCGAAAGATATATTGAATTAAACAAAACCTTGAAAAGCTGTTCACCTTTTTTCTTCTGAAAGTTGACGATCTTCAACCACAGATGGGAGGAAAAATATCGCTGAAAAAAAAAGAAAAGTTTTTTTTTTTTTTCATTTTTTATTTAAATGCTTCATTCATTTTTAACATCTCGATGAAAATTTTGAACTATAAAAGTGTAAATAATATATTTTTGCAGCGAATTATGGGAAAATATACCTTGAAATTAGATTTGGTTTATTAAATACTGATTCATTTTCTCAAAAAGTTTATCTCATTAAATTACGATTTTCTATTTTTTGCGTTCAAATGCAAGGTACTTTGACCAAAATCATTCTCCACTGAGATTAAAATACATAGCATGTTCAGCGTTACCAGGATAACATGTTACACTGTACCACGCATTTCGCCCAGGCAGCAAGTTTCAAACCAAAACCGTTTTGGTTTTTGTTCGCAAACCAAATTTCGTAAAAACAACCATAATTAATATTTTTTCCAATACAAATCCCAAGGCTTAATACTTTTTAATTAGTCTTATTTTTTAATATTAAATGAACCCTAAGAAGAAATTTGTATGTTTAAAAAAATTTTTGTATCGGAAAATAATTTAATGCAACAAAATGGTCTGTTTTCTAAAACTTTTTGTAAAAAGTTTGTATTATTTATATACATATATTTATAAATAAGACTTTTATAAATGAAAAATAAGTTTTATTATAAAATTCTAGAGACTGAAGCAATTTATCATATTTGGTTTACTGTAGCTCATTAAAAAATTATTTCTTTTTTAGGATCTGTTATCTAATAATGAAATTCACAAATCGTTCTCAAATTTTTACATCTGACTTATACATATTTTTTGCCCTAGTTACCACATTTTATTACTTTTTCCTGCGCTTGATCACGTTCAAGTTTTGTGCTACAAACTATTTACTCATTACCATAACATAAAATAAATAAATATTTACTTATATAGGAATAGTTATTTATTACTTAATCTTATTGAATAAAGTAAAAATTAAAAGTAATTTTTATTTACTTAATCTCTTTAAGTAAATAAAAATACAAGTAACAATAATAATATAGAATGAATTAACATTAATTTTTTTTAGTTACAATCATCATCATCATCGGCGCAACAGCCCCATGGTGTTCCAAGGCCATCCGCCTATTGGCAGATTTCGTGACAGGAGATGTTTTCTTTTATGGGGTAAGGCCGTCAGCCCTGCTCCCAATGCTCTACATTCCTATTAGACTGGGACCTAGAGCTTAAAGTGATTCCGAACCACTACAAACAACCATGGCACCACCGGGACTCTAGAACCCGAAACCTGTGACACCGAGGGTATAATCACCGGCCATTAGGCCCTATTAGTTACAATAGACATTAAAATACATTAATGAACTAAAAATTATTTTAAAAAATATTATCACATTGTAGATGTTGCAGAATTTTCTTAAAAAAAAAAGCAATCAGCAAATGATAATAATGATAATAAATGTTATCATAGGACACTTTGATCTAATTCACCGTTTTGGAATAGCAGAAAATGTTGTAGAGTGAGCATTATCCAAGCTATATTACGAGTTTCCGGGCCAGCCTGCTATACTGCACATACATTTAAAGAAAAAAAAAAAATTAGAGGAGGGGCGTCATTAAAAGGTTGAATATTCTCCTTATCTCATCCACTTGCTAACCCAACGTAAGGTTATTACAGCCTACAAATTTATCATACGCATACCCGACTAATGGCTCAATGACAACATGCGTGGCTAGCCTGCAGGAGGGCTGAGGCTCGAACCACTGGCCACTATGTTTTCCAAGAACGAGGTGACTCGATGGTGATTGTGGTGTGTAAAGCATCTCCCGGGAGGCACTGTTCTGCTCGTGGATATATGATGGGTACATGAGGCTCATCGATGTTGCATAAGAAAGAAACATCCTCAGAATATATACTGAACATTAGTCGAGTGTTGTTTCGGCAATAGATGCCGAATTTAAAAACCACGTACCATTGAATTTGAAATTTTTTTTCTTTCTAATGCAGCTGACAAACACTTAGACAGCTTGGTCTTAGACATGCTTGGTCTGCAGGCAAGCGCTGCACAGACGTTACCTCACTTTTGCATTACCCAGGGGCGCGTGTAACTTGAAGATAAGCCACGGACGCTGAGTAACAATGGTCCCGCAACGCTCTACGATCATGTTAGATCGGGACCTACTGTTTAAAGTGGATTCCGAACCACAACAAACATCCATGGTAACACCGGGACTCGAACCCGAAACCTGTGGCACCGAGGATATAATCACTCGGCCATCAGGCCCTATTAGTTACAATAGCCATTAAAATGCCGAAACCTGTGGTACCGAGCGCCAGAGCCTATCCACTCGGCCATTCAGGCCCATTTGAATTTGAAAATAAATTAATAAATATTCATCTGTAATATTTTAATAAAATATAATTTATTTCTGTGAAATCTTACATCGATTTTCACCACAAGGGATTGCTAAATTACGGATTCGTGACTAGAAATAAAAGAGAACTGTATAAAAACAACCGCTACCTGTTGCTTATATTAAAGAGCGAAAGCAAAAACCAGAATTTTATTCTTAAAAAAAAACAGTTGCGTGTAAAAGAAACATTAGCATACTTAAAACAAAAAATAAAGAAAACATATTAAAACTAAACGTAAAAACAAGATAATATATTTGTTTATGAATTGATAAATTCTTTTCGGTAACTGCTTACTGCCCATATTCCGATGCACTAATGAGTAGTTTCTTAATGGGTTTCCTCGTACGATTTCTATGTACCTGCATGAAATCTCAAATTATTATCGAAAAATCCGCATAAAAAATGGCATGCAATTTCACTGAAGTTTATCGCCCTATTGCAAAAGCTTTCATAGAACCAGACTCATTTTGTGGTGAACGTAATCGTTTCTTTTAATGACATAAGACTTTATCTCGTGATGTCATTTGAAAAGGTCTCTTTTGAACATCCATAACACCCATAAGTGTTTAGAATAAACTGAAAATACGCCGAAAAATATATATAATAAATGTAAAAAATATTTAGTTAAATTTAAATGAAATAAAAATTGAAATACACACAAAAAAAATTATTGAATGATTTTTTTTTTAGTTGTTTCAACCTGACTGATATAATTTTAAAATGAAAAGTTATACTAAAATAATCCATAGTATCAACCATAAATTTGTTTGTATTATTTATATGCAAGTTAAGGTTGCTAAAATATACGAAAGTTGTCTGTCATACAAATTGTTTTTATTATATCAACATTTTATTATTTTTTTTATTGTGATTATAACAATTGCATAATATTAATATTTTTTATACAATTTTGAAATAATCGTTTAAGGGCCAGCAGGCCGAGTGGCTAGCGTTCTGGCTACACAGTACCACAGGTTTCGAGTCCGAGTCTAGCAGATGCCATGGATGTTTGTAGTGGTTCGGAATCCACTTTAAACTGTAGGTCCCGGTCTAATACGATCGTAGAGCTTTGCGGGGTTAGTGTTACTCGCGTCTGTAGCATATCTTCGAGCTATATGCGCCAAATGAGTGATAGTGCTAAATGAGTAACGTCAGTGCAGCCCCTTGATACATATACCTTGGACATAAAGATAACTGTCTAAGTATTTGTTAGCTGCATTTGAAAAAAAAAAAGTTTAAAATTATATTATTGTAAAAATGGTAATTGAATGATGTGGATATTAAATTATTTTACAACATCTGCAAACATAAATTTTAATGTAAAGTGTTTTTCTTGAATTTTATGGATGCATAGTAAGCAAAGGGGCTGGCCTGAAGGTCGAGTGACTAGCGCTCTTCCGCTCGTTGCCACAGGTTTTAGGCTCGAATCCCACCTGTATAAGTGGTTCGGAGTACACTTTAAAGATTAGGCCCTGGTTCAATATGACTGTTCGGCGTAGAGGCTGATAACCCTACCCCGTAAAAGAAAGCATCTCCTGTTTTGAAATCTGCCAATAGGCAGACAGCAAAACAAATAGCATTGAACAATTATGTTATTTAGATTTTTATTTTATGAATTTATTTATTTTTTGCACAGAAATAAATGTAATTGAATGAAATTTAAAATCACAAGATGAACTACGAGAAAATTAGGCAGAAAAGGGAGCTACTTTTATGAAACATTTTAAAAACAATTATTTCATGGAATTTTTTTTTTTTTTTTTTTTTTTTGCTTAAAAGTTAATTTTTGATAATATATATTTTTTATTTAAAATCTTTTAACGAAACATGTGCTTGTTGGCTGAAGCTTCAATTGTAGAAAATAAACTTTCCTGCTTAGAAAGAATAAGGAGAAAAGAGATAAATTTGATGCGCATGTATGGGGGGGAGATGGGTTCAGAGAGAGATATAAAAAATTCTTTATGGTTATAGCATTGAAACAGTATATAAAACCATTGCCCTTCCTTTTTTTCTGGCCGTTTATGCAAGCTGTAATTCATTTTGACATTGAATTCTGAGCGCGACAACAACAGAATTTTTCTATAAACTCTTCCAATTGTTGAATTAAATCCTGGTATGGACAAAGGGGCATGCACATCGTTGGAGAGATTTTACAATTTGGCTGGTTAAAGAAATCTTTGACAAGCATGCAGACAATCAATAGAAACGAATTTCACATGTGACCAGGAATAATCTGGTTGGATTATAAGACTGGGGTCCCATAAAAATAAGAGGAACGCAATGTGGCAGAGAATATCGTCGACGTACCGCTGTGTTGTGGGGTCGTCAAGAATGACGGCCGAAGAAACGGTTTTGTTGTTTCTTATCCCACTTGGTAGGCAGCAACATCTAGACCAAGTACAAGAACACGTGTGGTCTCATGGAAGGAGGGAAAGGGGATGAAGGCACCATGTCGCTGAAGAAGGAGGGAAATACCGTTCAGTTTTAGGGGGTGCATTTTGGTATCGTATGGAAAGAGCCCGGGAAACTCCCACCAGTTAGTCCGACGAACAAGGCAAGAGGATGAACATCACAAACGCCATCGGGTCTCCTCATTTTTTTGAAACAATGTCTACAACAAAGCCGCGAGCGGATAGAATCTCCGCACTAATGCTCACCAGCGTCGCGTGTTGCCAAAACATGATCTTGAGATGTCCTAGTGATTTATCCAATGTTTGGACATATATTTGAACTGAAAACTCTCATTTTCACGTCAGTACATTGAAGATTTCTTCTCATTTTACACTTAATTATAGTGAGGGTAAAAATCCTAATTCAAAAAATATGACACTGTTCAATGTCATATTTTTTAATAAAATTTTCCAAGACTTTTTGGTATATTTACAAGCATTCTTCTATTAAAAAAAGATTTCGACAGACAATTTCTCATGCTAAATTCTTAATCCACGATCAATGGATGTGAAAACCAGTTCTTCTTCAATTAATGTTAAAGGCTAATGGAACTTTAGCCCTAATGCTCACCATTGAGAGAATCAGGCCATAGAAATGTAATAGTTCTAGACCATGAGTCATAGTTGTGGGGCTGTAAGGCGAGTGATAGTGTCTTAGAAGTCCTCTCACACGTTTTTGTTGGTCATTGGGGTTGAATTCAAAGAGGGACTGTTTGCTAAAAATAATTCTCTTCTGGTGAGATTCCATCAAAGTATACTCTTCTTATAATGCAGTGTGCCATTCTCTGAAGAAGATTATTACAGCCACTATCCAAGATTATTCCAACAACTAATGTCCCGGTTACATCCGGCCAAGTGCTCCTTCCAGTCATTTTTCTAGGTCAGCCATTGCTTTCTTGATGCCATGATTCAACCATTGTTTACAACCCCTCTTACTTAGGCTGAGCGAGCCTTGGATTTTACCAACCTTATCCTCTTTGAGTCATCTGTTCGTTTTCTATTAAGTGGTAACATATGATAATATTTGGTGCGAAACGATATATTTTTGCACTGGTACAATCAAAGTGAGTAATTTTAATGGAAGTTATGTCTTAGAAATCATATTTCTTGTCAAAGGAGAAAGAATTCTAATTTCCAGGGTTTATTTCAAAAGATAAGTTTATTTATTCACTAATCACTTTACTATTAGTATAGCAATAAACGATCATTCGCATTGCCTGATGTATTTTTTTAGGTGAATTTCTACATTATTCAAATTTTTACAGATATTATTACACAAATTCTGGATTCTCTGGACTCTAGATACTAGGCTTTAGTATTAATTCTTTGGTAAGCAAAATGTAATAATTTGCAAATCGAATGGAAAAGCATCAGCATATAATTTTGTTAAAATCAGATAATGAGTGTCTATTTTTATCCTCTTAAAGTAAACTTATAATTTTATCTATTCGTGTATATATTTGTCCACTTCCGTGTTATCTGTGCGAGGAAATTGCCTTTGAAATTTTTAATTTCTTTATTTTGTAATTAATAATTAGAATTTTCGAAATCGAGGACTCAATTTCACAGGAATTGTGACATTTAAGTGATTATAACTAGCTAAGCACATTTTAAAAATAATGTGCCTAAAGTCTATTATCTACTAGAATATTATTTATATGATATTATTATGTAACAAACTAGATTTTATCTAAGTTTTAATGATTTTCTAAACTGGTTATTTGATTTTATTTTTGCATTGAAAGACAAGGAAAAATTTTTGGAAATGCCGAACTAGAAAATTCTCGTGTAATTGTTATTTTATATAATGGCGATTTGATAACTCACCATTTTAATTGTGTTATTTATTTATTTTTACCAAATGGTTTCAACCAATTCCTTCTTTTTAAAAACTTTTAATTAAAATTGTATGGTTAGACAGATTTTCATCAATTAATTACCGATATATAATTCAAAATTGATTAACTTAATAGTTGTATAATTAAAAATGCCCAGAAGAAATATTTTTGCATAAGTTATAAAAAAATTTTATTCAATTTCTAGAAAACGTCGTCTTATTTCTAAAAATACTAGTATTTTAATATTTAATGCTCAAAATAATAAGTAGACCGATATGTAGCAGATTCAGCGCTACTTAAAGTGTAGCAAGATAAACGTCATCCAGTACTTTTTATCCATATTACGCCACCACAATTTGTAACGAATACCTTCGGGGAAAGTAGTACATGATGATTCCTCCTACCCTATCGCGGCATGATGGCCAATTGGCTAGCGCTCTGGCAGTTGATACCACAGGCTTCAATTTTGAATCCTGACTGTGGCATGGATGTTTGTTGGTGGCATGGATGTTCGTTGGTGGCATGGATGTTTGTTGGTTTGTTGGTGGCATGGATGTTTGTATCCGTTGTATATCCCAGTCTAATTAGTCTAAAGTGTGCACAAAATGACCGTAGAGTGACAAAGGGGTTGAGTGTCAGATGTCTGTTAAAACATAAAAACTCCAAAAAGGGCTGAAAATTCTACCCGTTACACCTACTCCTGTCTTGAAATCTGGCAGTAGGTAGACAGCTTTTGCCTATCATGAGGCTGTTGCATCAGTGAAAAAGAAGAAAGTGAGAATTTTCTAATAAAGTTTTGTCATGTTAAAGTTATTCACGTATATTATAATAAAAGGTGAATTTGGAAGTTTTTAAGAACAATTGAATTTTTTAGAATTTAATAATTGGAAAATATCAAATACTGAAAATTATTTCCATTCCATTTTACTAAAACTTACTAATCACAATTGTGCACAGAGAAAGTGTTGCATACAGGAAAGAATTTCAAGTTTGAGTACCATGTTGAATGTCGTGTGGAAGAAAATTCTGAAAACTTTCACCAGAAAGCTTGGTTTGCTGATGTGAATCATTTCTTTTTTGAAAGTAGTGATTGAATTTCGTAGTTTCAAACTTGTGGATTACCACACACTAGTGCAGGGGTGGTCAACCCAAATGATCTTGCAAGTCACTTTAGAAATGCATCATAACTCACGGGGTCGCATATGAAATTATATATCCCCCGTATTAGAATTTAGACCCACTATAGACATTTTTTGGAGTGAAAATTGAAACATAATGAGTTATTATTGTTGTGTTTACTATTATCCTTCCATGTAAACATAGATAATATAATAATAATGACACTAAACGCACACTGTAAAGAAATATACAACACTAAAAATTAAATATAAAAAATATGTAAATATAAATGAAATGAAAAAAAAAATGAAATCATTAAAAAATATTTATTTTACTAGTGCGATATTAGTTTCTCCACTCTCACTTAGCTTTTGCAAATTGATCTCAATTTGGGTATTTGCATATCGTAATGGGTGTTGCAGGTTAGAGTCCGTTATGTTTGAGCATGTTTGGTCAATTTCATTTTCGAAAAAAAAAAACGATTCGCAGGTGTTTTTTGCATTTCTAACCAAAAGCGCTAACAACTTTTTGTGCAAGATTTCTCAAATTGGAAAATTTTTCTTTTGTGGCGTAAGTATCATAAAAATCTATTTTTGATTCAGATATTTCAAAAATGTTTTTTAATTCAATATTGCATTTCAAGTCAACCAGTTCCATTTGGAGATATCCTGGGGCCGATTTGATTTCAACATGAAAGGGAGATGAATATATTTCAAAAATTTTGTTGTGTTTGTCTAACTCTATATCACTGAATCCGTTTTCAAAAGCAGCTGTTTTCCTTATTTTGGCCATTATAAAACAAATATAATTTGTAAAAAGAGTGTTAAATATCACGGGCCAGAAAAAATTCAAGGCGGTCCGCGGGTTGGCCACCCCAGCACAAGTGGCTTCTATAACACTGGATAAGCCACGAATAGTAATAGTTGCAACTTGATTTAAGAATATTTTTAATACTTAGTCACAACTGGCTTTAGATCCAATGCTAATGTCTAACATCGTGATATTCAAAAGGGCTGAAAAATGCATATAAAAGTTTGTTTTTAATGCATTTTTATTTTTTTAAGGAAATATAAATTTAATTTATATGAACTAAAACTGAGTTTCATTTGGAGAAATTAAATTTTGCAAAAAGCTTAAGAGTGAAAATTTTAACTTTTCTTTCACAAAATTTTTTTCCTATTATTTTCCACTATGCAAACTTTTAAACTAAACTTTTTGTTTAAACATGCAAGTTTTATTTTTATACATATTTGAAAATAAAAGAATTTCCTTGCTTTTATTTGTTTATGAAAACTTTTGTGAAAATACAAAAAATTTTAAATCTGTAGGTCTGTCTATATAAATACGGACCATATTCAACTTCCTAATTTGAAAACAATTTTTTTCAAAATAAAAAAAAAAAAAAAATGAAATCATAATTTGGAAACATTCATGAAAGTTTCAAAACGAGATTCGAAGCGTAAATTCAAAAGAGATTTTTAACATATAAATGAATATTATTATTTTTTTTATTCTTTGGATTATTTGAAATACGAATTTCTGCTGAAGTTGTTGACTTTTGAAGGTCGAATTAACTCCCTATTTATTATTTTGACCTCGGAAGATGTATTCGCTTCACTCTTTGAATCATTCGCAGTGAGTAAGTAAAAACTCGTTTGACAAAACGTTGATGCTTTTCATAGAAATGAAGTATTTAATTTGGAAATTTTGTGTATTCATTTATTCAAGAAGTTTATTAAATTAAGTGCATTTTTGTTTTTGTTTTGTGCAAGTTTTGGAAATAATTACAGAAGAATACACGCGAAAAAATCACGGTCAAACGAATAAATTCGACGAATTAAAACAAATAATTCTTGGCAAGTGTAATGCTAGCAGATAAAGTGTATAAAGGCTAAGGTTCGAATCTATTAATGGTATGAATTGCAGTCACTATTTTTAGAAAAGGAGAAAAACTCATTGGCAATTCTAACCATGCATGTAAACCATCTGACTTCTACAATCGGACTATAAAACGGATTTTTGCGGTTATTTATTACGACATATAGATAAGAGGTATCTTTTCCTGAAGTCTTTCGAGAACGCATTAATTTCTGACAAAGATATTGGTGGCAGACCACATGAAACAATAGGTATTTATGGCATTTACGTGATGCTATAAGCACTATGCATGTTATTATCGTGACATATCTAAAATATTTTTTACAGACAGATCTGGAAAATAGTTTAATTTAGTCTTGCTGAAAAAAAAAAAAAAGAAAAAAAAAAAAAACAGTAGTGAATTCAATTTCTATTTTCACTAAGTAGATTTCTTTTACTTCTGGTGCTGAGGGCAACATGTTTCGGGTTCGAGTCCCAGGGATGCCATGGATGTTTGTAGGGGTTCGGAATCCATTTTAAACCACAGGTATGGGTCTAATAGAACTGTAGAGAGTTGGGTGTAGGGATGATAACCCTATCTTGTAAAAAAGAAACCATCTCCTGTCTCGAAATCTTTCAGTGGGCAGACGGCCTTGGCCCACCATGGGGCTATTTCGCCAATGAAAATGAAGAAGAGTTTTTTAAATAGTAATTTGAAATGCTTAAATCTATATTTATTTTGGCAAAACTTTTATAACGACACATTGGCTACACATAAGATATTTTATAATGTCGGTACTCTGACCGAAATTCATGTAGCATATTCAGCGTTGTCCAGAAAGGTCCACGGGGAAAGAGGAACTTGTAAATTACTATTATTTATGTTTTTAATGTATGTAAAATCAAATGAAAGTATACATATATAAAAAAATAAATGTTCGGAATAATATTTCATGCCATTGACGCAACATTTATTTTTCAAAGCTCGTTAAATGTTTGAAGTTAATTTTTAAAAATAATGGAGAAGAATCTATATTTACTGAGTAAAACATAAAGAATAAAATAAAAACAAAGTAATTAAATATAAAAAAATATATCAAAGAGATACTTTACTGAAAGAATCACACGATTCTTTTCAGAAAAATTTATAACAAATAAATAAAGAAGGAATACATAAGTACACATCAATTAAAGCTCATTAAATTCCTGTAATAAAACAAGAACATCTTTTTTTCAGGAAGTTTCTTAGAAAAGAGGAGATGTATTCAGATATGTTAATTACATTTATAATTTTTTATTACTGTACCATAGCCAGAAAACGAAAGATTGAATCGTAATCAATACATTCCCCTTTAATTAAGATTAGTTAAATTTACAAATATTTATGTTACAAATCATTAAATAGTACTTAATTATGTATTGTGTTGTTGTGACTAATCCTCAGTGTCCTGCAGTTCTGGATGGAGGGAAAGGGGGCAGCTTCTGTTGTGATGGAGCATCCATAGGTAGAAGTCTGATTTGGCTCCTTGATGCTCCTTAAAGTCACATGAGACTGGGACCTAAGGATTAAAGAGGATTCAAAACCCCTACAACATTCATGGACTACCGGGACTCGAACCCGGTGGCAACGAGCGCCACAGCGCTAGACACTCTGCCATTCAGGTCCGATCATGTATTGTACTCTACACTAAGTAAAAATACAATAAAAGTTAATAAGGCACTTAGATTTTAATTTAATATTTAAAGAGACTTATAATATTGGACTTAATATTTCTGAATGACAAACAAGCAGCAGGAAGATAACTTACATACAAATTTAAAAAGAACAAGACATTTTATTTCTAAATGTCACTTATGTTTTTTTCTGGGTTTTCCTTTCGCTTACAAATTAATAATCAACATTCCACGATGATAACACGATTTTTTTTTTTTGAGGGGAGAGGTTTAGTGAAATACCCAGAATTTTAACACCGATCGAAGCGGATGCTCTTTCATTCGCCCGCTGGTTTACGTCACGTGCTCCTTCGACCAATGAGAAGCCCGCCGCTCTTCCGTGCCTTCGAGTTAAACTTGGGAACATGCTCTCAAACTGTCACAGAAATTTAGCACACTTAAAAGCTCTTGAGGGAAATAGGAATAGTTTTCACGGTCGGCGTCCAACCCGAGAGACTGGAGTGTTAGTAGAGAGATTTTTCAGTGAAACTGAATGAAGGGGTTTCGATTTTAGTACTAATTTCCTCCGAACTGGGCGCTGAGTGCTTTGGGGATAGAAAAATAAATTGCCAAATTTTCTCCTCTTTATATAAGTGGTAAGTAAAATATGATTTTTTTTTTTTTTTTTTTGAAATAATGGAGTGGGATATGTTTTCTGTATTTTTAGAATGTAAAATAAATATAATTTTAAAATGCTGTATTATAATTATTGTAAATGCAGCCGATAAATTTCGACGTTGAGACTTAAAAGAAGTATTTGGTAAACTTTTTTCTTTTACGAGAAAGACATATTGAATAAAAAGTTAAAGAAATATTGAATAAAAATGTGCTTGATTTTCAAAGGTATTTTGGTTTTTTAAAATATTTAAACAGAATAGATATAATTTAATTTAATTTTTTTCTTAATTTAATAAAAAAATTCAATAATGTTTCTTTGACTATTCTAAGAGAAACTTTTATAAAATTAAAAACTTTAAAACAACTTAAATGAATCATAAATTTAGAATTCTTTTTTTCATGAAGTAGTTTCTTAGTTTTTATTATAACTAGTGAACTTTTTAATGAATTTTTAGAAGAATTATGACAATGTCCATTTTATTTAAAATAAAGACAAAAAAATTATGATACTCTTTAAGCCAATAAGCCGATTATTTTAAATTTATTTTATTTTTATAAATATAAATATTTGCTACCCGTGCTGCTTAATAAAACCTAAGAAATTTAGTAATAATAATTATTAAGGGAAAATATTTTAGTAATTAGGGGATATTTAATAGTATTGTAGCGATATAAAGGGATATTTAATATTATTTAATTTCCCCTAATAATAAATATTTTAGTATTAGGAAATAATTAACAATGGTAATTAGTGGAAAATATTTATATTATACTAATATTTTATATTACACTGATATATATTTTATATTATAAATATTTATTTATATTATACTAATAATTTAAGGGAAAAAACGATGTTAAAATTCATTTTATTTTCAAAAATTGAGCTATTGATTATATAACCTAATTGAAATCTAAGTTAGTTTGTAAATTTTATAATAATTTTAATGCCATATTACTGAAATTATTTTACCAATTAGAAAATAGTTATATAATATTTTTTTATTCAGTGAATTTATAAATTATTATGAAATTTTCAGTAAAAACATATGGATGTAATATAATTAATACAATTAATAATGCGTTACAATTTAATAAAATAAATAAATTAAATAAAATAAAAATAATTTTGCTACAATACCCTTTTTATATTTTATGTATCATTAATGTAATACAATTAATGATACATAAAATAAAAAGTGGTACTATAATAAGTTTAAAGTATAAATTGAAAAAAAAAGGCTTTACCCTAAAACGACATATCCACAAAAAAATGAGCATTTTAGTGTTTACACAATAATAATTGTGTATTGATATGCTTTAATAATTTATGTTAAAAAACAACGATTTTAAACAATAAATAGCAAACTCTTTTTATATATTGTCTGCTATTTTCTGATCAAAATGTAAACGACTCTTCGTTCAAAGCGATACGATGAAAAAAAAATCAAACAAAAATTTTTACTCCATTCACTTCCTTGTATATCTAGATTGGTAATTTTTTTAATTTTCAAAACTGAATTATGATAAAAAAATAAATATTCTGAATAAAGCAGAAGCATAGAATGGGCCGTGACCGTTCAGTGTTACCAGGACATAGAAGAAAGCGGTTTTGATGAGTTGACGAGTTTAGCATGATACCCTTCAATTTTTCTCATCCTTTTGAAGAATGAACCATTCAAATTAAGTCTTTCATGGATAATATTATTCAAAGCGTTCATTTGCATAAATTATTCGTTCTTATTTGCTCAGTGTTGTTTAAAGCGTTTTAATAGATTTTACCTAAAAAAAAAAAATTATGATATTAATAATATAAAATAAATGTGCTGTTTTAAAAATGTTAAGTCGATTCAAGATAAAGCAAGATAGTTATAAACATACGTTTCTAGTGACATACATTGACGCTTGCATACATTTTTATACTTAGCATTCTGTAATATTTGTTCCCTTTTTAAAAAAATTCTCGAAAAAAAAAAGCAATTTTAGTTACAAGACAGATTATATGAAAACTGATTTTCTGTAAACGAAATTCGTGAGCCTAAATAAAAAGCACTAAGTCTATAGTAAATCTTTGCTATTTTGCTGTTCTAATACAGTTGGCAATACAGAGACAGATTAATCTTTGCCATACAAGGGCTGCATCGTTGTTTTCTTTCATTTAGCACTACCCAGGAGGCACGTGTAGCTTGAAAATATGCTACGAACGAGTGTAACACTACCCCATCAACGCTCTACGATCCTATTAGAGTGATCTACGGTTTAAAGTGAATTTCGAATCACTACACACAAATCCATGGCACCGCCGGAACTCGAACCCGAAAGTAACTGCTATTTTAAATTTGAAAAAAAAAAAGTTCATGAGAAATAAAATATCATGCGATTTAACTCATGTTTAATTTCTTTCTACCAAAAAGCAATGAAATTTTATTTACAAAACATTTTAAATGTTTGATAATTCTTCAAATTGCCTTGCCGATAAAAATTAATCACTTTTAAATATGATAAATTTTTTATGCATTTTTTTATCTTGTTTTTCTTTGTCTCAGAGCTAATTTATACGTAATTAATTTCATAATCTCGACTAGTTTTTTTTTAATCAAATTTCGAATTCGAATATTAAATTAACAAACGGTTTTTATAACAAAGTATTAGAAATATCCACAATATTTAATGTACAACAAAATAATATGGATATTTATTTGAAAATATTTTCATTTATAAAATTTTTAAGCTAATTCAATATTTAAGAATAATTGTCAGCACTTTTATTACGTTATTAAGTGTTTATAATCCATTATGTCAATTTGCAATATCATTAAAAATTAAACAGGAAAAAAATCTTTAGAAAAACAGTTGACATAGTCAATCTATATTTTTTGTTTACTACAACTTATTAATTAATATGAACTTGAATGTGTACGATATTGTTTCCAAAGTATATTTTCATAAGGAAAAGTACGCACTTTATAAAAAATGATATTGATATTAAAAAGCAACCAGGAAATAATAATGCATAAAGTTTTCTTTAGACGTTAATTCATTGCAAAAAGACTTCAGAAAAAAAATACATAAAGTTTATAATAAATAAATTTTATATTTTTAAATAAACTAATCAAATAGCAAGGAAAAAAAATATTTATACGTTTATTTGCTTATAGAAAATTTCAATAATATTTGAATTTTTAATTATATTTGATTTAACCTTATTAGCAACTACTTAAAAATTTAAAGTTATTTCTTGCCTTTATAAATTTAAAAAATTAATTAAAAAGAAAGATAAAATATTCTTTTTATTAGATAGACTAATCCTGATTTTTAGCATAAATTAAAAATTGAAATTTTAAGTCTAAACTTTTGTGTAAATTGAATTGTTTAAACAATACGATAAACGATAGAATTTTAACGTAGCCTTATAATTAATAAATAATTTTCGTGATAAATATATTTTTTATAACAAAATTTCTATCCGCCCTTGAGCCAAAAAAATTTTTTTCGTTAATGAATGACTCCAAATCACATTTTTTAAAAATAGATAAAATAATAACCAAGATATTTATCCATAATATTTGGTTTGTCGACTAAATGAAAAAAAAATTATGAAAAACACCGAAATTTTTTTTTATGTGTAATATAATGTAATATTATATATATACTTTATATATGATATAATCATATTATATAT